>LSSL01000840.1:0-14329 GCA_001953115.1 Smittium mucronatum | reverse complement strand
CATAATAAATAAAAATTGATTTTTTTTTTATAAAATTAAAAATGAATAATGATATTATTGAGAGAAAAAATACATAATTAAAAAAATAAAAAAAGGATTAATAAAAATACTACAAAAAGAAATCAGCTTTATATATGCTTTTTTTATATCGCTAATTAAAAAAACATTCCTTGATAAACAATAAATATATCCATTTTTTTCTTTCAAAAAAAATATCTTCGTTAAAATATTTGTTTTTTTAAAAAAGCAAAATAAAACATCAAATGACACAATCTATATTCTTTTTTTTATATTTTTACTAAAAATCTTGCGCCCATTTAATATTTCCACAGAATCTTTTCCTTATTTTATTTATATAAAGAATTTTTATGATATATAAAAGAAAATAGAGTGCGTATTTTTTTTTATATAATTTAAAAGAGTCCATTTATATTTTTCAGTCTTCAAATTCAATGAAAATTTTAATTCTCAAATTTGGCTTTATAAAATCTAATATTATACCATTATTAAATAACAAATCTAATTAAAATGTGACCATACAATAATTTTTAGATATTTATTCCGATTTTTGTTAAAAAGGAATGGATTTTTTGAAGAATATTTTTTATAACAATTACTAATTTATTTAAAGTTTCGATGTTATATATAATGTAGTTATTTTATTATTTAGTTATTTTTATCGGCTTTTAAGATAATATTAATATTTTTTGGAATAATATTAAATTCCCAAACCCACTTTTAAAAATTCAAAACTATTAATTCAAAGTATAACATATTGCGTTTAATAATTATAAAATTAAGACTGGTTTTTTTTTTGTTTATTTTAATTTCGATTAATATTAAAGGATTAGCATAATACTGGAATATTGTAAAATATTTTAATATTAATTAATAATTGCAGAAAATGATTCAATTTTTCTTTTTATATTAATAATTAGATATATCTATTTAAAATTTATTATCATTAAATATGAAATATTGAGTTTTTATTTGAAAATATTTTTTATGTGTTTATCAAAAAAATGTGATTTTTTAAATTATATACAATTTTAGAATTTTAATCCGATTATTTCTTTAAAACTGAATTTTTTTTGATTTTTAAAATTTATTTTATCGGATGATATTAGAATATTTAGCTTTACTTCTTTTTTTTCTCAATAATAATGTTTTTTTATCGTTATTACCTAAAAAAATTCTAGTTTTAGATTAATTTCTACCTGATAAAAGGTTTAATTTCACATTTCATATTTGTTATATCAATTCAGAAGTTGATATTTAATTATATTAAAAATAAAAAATTATTACAAATTTTTTTTATTGGATAAATGATCTAAATTTTATACTTAAAATTTTAAAATAATCTAATTTAAAAAGGTTCTCTATATATATTAAAATACCTTGAGGTCCATTATCCATATAAGATGTATTTTATCACATTGAAAAAATTATATAATTTATTTAATATAAAAATTCACCCCATTTAAATTTATTGAAGTTTTTTTTTTTTCAAAATCGGGGTTATTTTTATTACTAAAGTGGCTGAATTATTAAATATTGATACTTCAAAATAGTCCACATGTATAATAATATGTTAATATAAATAAAAAGTGTTATATTTTATCATTATTTTTAATTAGCTTTTTCTAAAAAATCCTTTAAAATACTTATCCATTTAAAGAGATATTCATAGAGGATGTGTTATTAAACTCCAAAATAGTAAATCTATATTTATCCGGATATAAACTCCCTGTTTTATATAAAGTTTATTCCAATTTATAAGTTTAAAAAATTCAAGTTGAAGTTAAAGTTTCAATAAAATCATACTCAAACTTTTAATAGTCAAGTTATTAAATTTTTGATTCGATATATTTGCTTTTTTTTGTTAATTTTTTTTATTCTCGAAATATAAAAAATAAATAAATTATGACTTTTTTCGTGATTTTAAAATCATACTCGTAAAAATAATTAGCATTTTAAATTTTAAATTGCATACTTTTCCTGTTCATGAATATTATGGATTTATTTATAACATTTAATTGATTAAGAGTTAATATAATACAGTTTATTTTTGCCTTAAAAAAATCTCTTTAAATTTATCAAATAAAAATACTAAATTTCATTAAAAATTTCATTCATTTCAGAAATTATCGTCTAAATCATAAAAAAAGTATTACAGTATGCAATTACAAAGTAAAATTATCTTAATTAATATAAAAAAGGGCGTAAAAAGTCACATAATTTGTATTTTTATCTCTTTAAAATATTAGATGTGGAAAATTATTGTTATTATGGGTCTTATGTGAATACGTGTTAAAAAAAATTCTTACGAATCAAAAATATTGTTTATTTTTTATCTGTATTCGCTATAAGTATTTTTTTTAAAATTCATTCGTCTTGAAAAAAGTATTTAATTTAAACTAAAATGATCTAGGTATAAATTTTAAATTTGCTTCTAAGGATAAATTTATTGTTTTTATGACTTATTCGATACATTATCTATAATTAGATAAAATTTTGAGGGATTTTTTCACTTCTGACTCTTTTAATTTAAACATTATTAATTCTAATGTGGATATATTAATATATCTGATACCCAAATTTTATCGAATTCCGTCAAAAGTGATGAAAATTACTCATACCACCAATACCCTCAAAAATAAATCCCTTAATAATATTTTGCACTACTCCCTTCGTAAGCATACTGCATGCGTTATTTTAGATCTAAACCCTAATTTTAAGCGCAAAAAAAAATTATACTATTCCATTAAGAGATACAGCTTTTATTAAAGGAGGACAATTTGTATCCATAAGTCCCGAATTTGAGTACTCTATGCACTATATTTCTCTTTTAAAAAGTATGGGTACTATTAATAGGAGATTATCAAAAAATCGATAATATTTTATATATTAGAGGATTGGTGTGGTCATAAATAACAAGCTATATTTCTGGGAAATTTTATATGGTATTGGAAAAAAAAGTTTAGGATGGTTATAAATCAAAATATGAGTAAAAAACGGAGGTAAAATTTTTTCGAGTCAATTTATCTAATATATTTAAGTAAAGGTAGGAGGTTAAATCTTTGTAATACGTAGTTTAAAACTAATCGAATAATCATAGTGAAATAATTACTTTTTGACGTTATTTTTGGGATAATAAAGTGATTTTTTAGGTACTGAGAAGTATATATAGAATCATATTGATAATATAGAGCTTTTAATTGATATATGTGTGGATTTGAAAAATATATAAAGTTTTACAATTGAATTATGATGAATAAGATCCATAAAAATAAATAAGTTATGGAAGACGAATAGTTTATAAAGCTAAAAATTAAAAAATTCTTTATTAGTGAAGTTTTCATTTAGTTTGACATAAAAGAGCATAAAATACCTATTTCCAGTTTAAAATTTTTTTTAAAGGAGGCTAATTAATCAGATATAGGGGAAAAAATTGAAAATTTTTATAGCACTGAAATATGATTTTTTTTATCTGCAGTAAATTTTAAAATTTTGATTTAAAAATAAAAAATTACCAATAGAAATGAATTATATTCATCATAAAATTTTTTAGGAAAATCTTTAGAGCAAGAGTAAATAATTCCTAGTAAAATTAGACCCTCTTTCCTCCAAATCACATTCAATTATTTCTTTTTATTTCTTTTAGTTTTGTTTGAGGTTAAATATGATATTTTTATTTTATGATTTTATTTAAATTTTATTTAAAAAAAAATTAATAGCATATTTACATAATTAGAAGTGTTTATTTTACTAGAAATAATATACAAGCGAAAAAATTTATATCTTATTTACGATTATTTTTTGGGATTTACTTTGTATTAAAACAAAGAAACAGTAGTTTACATAAATTAAATCCTTCAAAATTCTTGAAAAAAGTTTAGCCTTTATATTTTTTTATAGAAATTTTGGTGCAAATATTTCAAATAGTTATGTGTCTCATATAGCTAAAAAAGCCCCACTTTGATAAATTTAAAAGACTTAGAAACATTAAAATTGGTGATTTTAAAATTTGATGGACTTAATGAATTAATAACGGTACAAAGACTGCTTTTTTGTTATTTAAACTTATATTAATTTTCGATTTGTTAATATAGATTCTAAAATCCAATTTTTTCGAATAAATACAGGATTATTCTTGCTAAAATTATTTCTTGATATAATTTATGTGTTGATTAAATTCAAAATCAGACTGTAAATTCCATTTTCTGAATTTTTCAAGGTTTATTTAGATAATTTTATCGAAGTAATCTCTTTTATTACTTTTTAATTCTATCGCTCAAAAATTTAATAAAATTTGGCTATTAAATTTTATTCAAAAAAGTCATTTTTCCAAATATTAATTTTTTTAATTATATAGTTTATATATGGGAAATTTTTTTTAAATTTTTGTTAAATTTTTTTTTGAATGTATAATTCAGCTTTATATATTAGTAATTACATTTTAATTGGAAAGTATAAAAAATTTAATTTTATATTATATATTTATTTAAAAATAATTCCAATTTCAGATTAAAAGCCAATGTAAAAAATATATTTTTATATATGATATTATAAATTTTTTTTAATGCATTAATATAAAATGATCATCTGGTAACAGAAAACTTGTGTTTTTTGGCTTTTGAAAAGAAAAATATTAGATTTGGGTTGAATATGAGCTATTGATTCCATCGAATATACTTTTTTTTATTGTGGTGATTGTATTATTATCTTACTATTTTAACAAATGATCGGCTTTTTATATTTCAAAGCTAATATCACTTGTTTCGATCCATTAAATATGAGTTCAAATCTTGTTTCTCGAATTAAACCTCTTCTTTTCCAAAATATTTGAGACTGTAGATATATTGAGAAATATTAACATTAAAATATCAAAATTCAAAATTTGGATCTATATGAACCCAATATAAAGAATTTCAATCATAAAGAATTTTCCTTCGACAAAAAAATTTTTTTCTGCTAAATTTTAATTTTTTTGGAATATACAGTTTTATCTTATTTGGAAACAGCTAGATAAGAGAAAAATAAAAAAATAAACAGCTTTATTGGTATATCATATGAATTATTTTGCTATTTAACACTTTTACGGGATTTAAGAAAATTATTTCAATTTAAAACATATTATAAATGTTAAAGAGGTGTATTATAGCGAATAAATTCTTAAAAAAAGTTTTATAAGCCTTTATATTAAGCTCAATTTTGGTGTACTCTTAAAATTCTTGAAAAAATAATTTTTAATTCGTTTTTTAAAAGCGACTCAAAGTGCTTTCCGGAATTAATCCAATTAAAAAAATTCTTTTCGAATTTTTTCTATTTTCAAAAAGCTAATATTTATATTAAAAAATATGCTATAATTCCCACTAAATTTTTTTTATTCTGATTACATTAAAAAATTTAAGAAGCGTTTAATAAATTCAGGATGTGCCAATATTTATTGGAATTTTACTCGTGTTATAAGAAAAATACAAATAATAATTGGAATATTTTAATTAAAATCTCTTTAATTTTTATTGGTTAATTTTCAAATAAGGACACTCAGTTAATAAAAAATCACGATTTTCCATATAAATTCTTTTTAAAAAATAAGAAAAACTTGTAAAATAAAAAATGGATTTTTTTGAAGTAAATTTTTTTTTTATTTTGGGACTTTTAAAATCATGAGTATACAATTACTATAATTTCTCTATTCATACATTATTATAAAATAGAAAAAAATGATATTTTTCGCTTATATATAATTTCTTTTTTATTAAATAAAAATAAGATTCAGAAAAAATTCAAACGGGATCAGAAAAAAATTGATTAAATGTGCATAAAGTTTAAATATATCGATAAAAATGTTCTTTTATTAAAATAATTATATATATTCAATTGAATTATTAGCTATTTAGCGTTTTTGATATATTTTAGGGTTTATTTGCATAATTTAAATGAATTTTAGAATAGCTCTAAAAATATTTAGATAATGGATAGATATTAAAATATTTATAAATAGTTTTAGATTTTATCCTTCCAAGAGTACAAAAATGAATACATTTTGGATTTAAATTTACAAAAAAGTATAAAAAATAATTCTTTTTCAATTGTTGGATTGGTTTTTTCATAATAAATTAGTTCAGGAAAAGTTATTTTAAATAAAAGATATTTTATTTCTAACTTTTTCGCGATAGGTATTTTTTTTAATAATAAGTGGATAAATGATGATTTTTATGGCTTGATTTCAAAACGAAATGAGTTATTTTTAAATAAAAAAAACTGCCTTGTTTTTATGAAATTTTAATTTATTAAATTAAGATTATTTATAAGCAAATAAATGTCACAATTATTACTTTGTTTCATATTTCCTATACTTACCTCTTTACTGCATTAAAAATATAGCATAGAAGGAATTTCATTTTCGGGTTAAAAAAAAATAAAAAAATAGACGTAATATATCATATTTATGGGGAAAAAAATTATAGAATATTTCAAGCTCAAGATAATATCTACTAGATTGAAGAAGATTGAAATGAATTACTTTCATCAAAAAAATAAAATAAATTAGTCCTAATCTGCCATTTTACGATAAATTTTTCATTATATGTATTAGAAATTTAGATATATTATAATAAATATATTCATTATTTTTGAAATACCGAATAGATTAAAAAATTCTCATCCAAAATATTTTTAAAAAAAAATCTTCAAAATGTGGAGTAAAAATCCGTTTAAATATATACATTTTTTTTTATTAATTAATTAATAAATAAGTCTGTATTTGATTTTAGATTATTTTTAGTTCTTAACCCAAAAATTAACCATAATTCGGGATATAATGGTATTAGTATGCTTTTCGTTCTGGTATATTTAGAAAAAAGTACAAATATTTTTTATTAAATTATGAGAAGTTGATCGTATCATAAAATTTATCACCCTGAATTTCCATTGCCATTGACTCCATATGAATCCCCGAAAATTCATTATATTTATCAATTTCTAGACATTTTATTTAATATTCATATATATAAGGAAAATTACCATCTAGAAAAATATAGAGGTATCCATTTTGTAACAATTCATGAAAATTTTTATTGGGACAAATAATTGAATTTTTTTTGATAATTAACGATAGCTACTCTAAATTTAGGAAATAAGTAATTAATATGAAAAATATTAAATATTTAGCTTTCTAGTTCTCTTATTAAAAAATAAATGGGACTTCGAAAAAACAACGGATACATGTTTCTTAAATGTGAATTTTATTTCCTAAAAATATTTTTATTTAGTTTAAGTACTAGTTTTTTTGGTAATATTTCATTACTTTCTCAAAAAAAATCTTTAAATAGCTATAAAGCTGAATTTCAATAACAATAAATGTACCAATTTCTCGGGATAAAATAAAATCTGCTGGATAATATTCGTACAATAGTTATAATTCTGAATTTGGAAACGCTTAGTATGTAAAATAAAAACCATACTTGCATTGGATAAATTCCTTTCAATATCATATAAAATGCATATAGAATTTATTTTTTATCACGATTATGAAATCTTGATAAAAAAACTATTAAATGGTTATAATATTGGTTTTAGAAAGTTATTTATGCTTTATAGCGTATTTTCCATCTTTTATGGGTACCTATATAGGGAAGTTTATTTAAGGTTATAGTTTTAAGTTAACTGTAGATAAACTATCATAAGTCTCTTCGAATCAAAATTTTGAATGTGATTAGAATATATACTTTCTTATTTTGATTTTTAAATGGGTTTATTTAAATTATCAGGTAATTAATTGATATCTGAGTATAATTATTAATGGTTATTTAAAAAAACAGCGTTAATTCATTTTAAAACTAAGCTATTTATTTCAAAACTACATTATTTTTTACCAATAGGTTATATTTTCTAAAATTCCTTATTCCGAAATTTTCTTCATCAGTTATTAAAAAATAAATATTCACTAAGTTTTTTCTAGATAAATTTTTTTGTTATAGCTAGTTAGATTTAAAAAGTCTCCATTGTTTGAATAAAGGAATATTTCAGGTTTAAAAACTTCACAAGTTACTCACTTTTTATTTCCCTGAAATTTGATAAAAAAAATTTTAATTTAATTTTTCGCTCTATCAATTTTTGTTTTATCTTCCAAAAATACAATTCCGAATCAAATACACTAATTTTTTTTATGATAAATAACAGATAATGTTAAAAAATGAACTTTATCCTCTTTTTTCTTTAATTTCTTGTATGTTTATTAATAAAGTATCTCCATCTGTCGCATTTAGACCTGAATACTTGCACATAATTTTATTTTAGGTATTTTTAAGGGTTTTCAGTAGCTCTGGATTCAAAATTGAATTTGAAATTTCAAATAATTTTTTCAAAGGTGCTGTACCCACTTTTTTTTTGTGTCAAATTCTTCAAAAATAAACAAAAAAATCTTAAGGCACCCCTCTATCGACGTGTGGTATAAATAATTAATTGGCTCTAATTTACGCTAAATTTCCCGGTTCCCCTATTTTTTCATCGATAAACCTCTAATGCGGATTATTCTGTTGTATATGGTACAGATTTTGTGATTTAAAACTTAGCAGATTTAAATAATGATACATGTGGTTATTCAACATTCTTTTTGAGCTAGTTAAAATAACCTCTTGCTCTAGTCTGCTATTATCATCTCAATAATATCCTTTTATATAACCAAATTTACGTTGAAAACATAGATTTATTAAGATTAAAAAAAATATTTTCATATTTTTTAGGATTTTCCACCTTCCTTGCGCTTATAGCGACCCAAAATATACCTCCTTTTATTTAAAAGTAAATAGCTTTGCTATAGATTATAATTTAACTATTTTTATAATAAATTTTTGGGTATATAATGATAAATATAGTGAATTCCTTTTACAAGAACTGGGTGAATTGCATAAAACGCTTTATAAAATTTTTTTACCGTATAAGCAGCTTATTCAATAAGTAGAAGTGTGTTTTAGATGATTTTTATATTTCTGGGGCATAAAAAATGGCCTTATTTTTTCTTAATTAGTGATTAGGGCCCTGCAAAACTAATATAATAATAATTGGGTCAATCCATTTAATTATTGTAGTGTTTCACTAAGATCACTTGTGTTTTTAAGTTAATATAAGCTTATTTCCTCTGTACGCCATTACAACTCTGCATAGATAGCTTGTTTACTTTATAGGAAAATGAGCCTATAGAATCCGTATCATCTAAAATTACTGCGTTCTCCAGGCTAATTTTAACTCTTTAAGTTTTAAAATGGAAAATCAGGATTTTTTTAAAATTATATATCTTTAGCATTTTCGATTATTTTAAATATTAAAATTATTTTAGTATATTTTTATAAAGAAAAAATTATATATGTATTTATATATCGTATCAATCACTATTATTCAAAATAATTTTTTTATTTTGTAATTTCCCTTAATTATTTAATAAAGATCCTTTACTTAATACGAAGCCCCCCAATTAAATTTAATTGAATATTTATAAATAACTGTGCTACAAGCATAAATTTGTCCGATTTTTCAGCAGAACGGACGTTTTATTATTATTATTATTATTATTTTTTCCTTCTTAATAAAACTATCCATTAGTAATAACAATCTTATTATTCGCTTAAAAGATTAGTAGTAGCGAATAATAATTGTGCGAAATCTAAAATAGGAAAATTTAACACAAATTTTAAAACTAAACATTGATATTAAGCCAATAGTGCGCTTATTTAAAATGAGCCTATAATACTTAATTTAAAAAATCGTCTGGTCATGTTAAGAATGTCCCATTTATAATTTGAACAAAGATATATTTTACTGGGGTTTCCACCGTGTGGCGGAATATTTGACCTAAAAAAAATACGCCTAATTATTCGGCCAATAAAAGTTTAAATAAATTTTTCGATAAAAATTCACCTTTAAAAAAATGTGCCTAATAGGATACCAGCGCAATTCAGGCCTTTAAACGAAACAAAGGCCTTTTTAGCTATTATCTAAATTATAAAAAAATAATATGTTTTTTTAAAAATTTTTAGGAAGTGATATAATAATTTCATATATTAATATGAAATTTTTAAATTGAGAAAATGTATTTGTTTTGGAATAAACACGTTTAATAGGAAAGTTCGTAATAATTTGAAAATTGAAGCCATTTTCAAAAAAGCGAGTTTACCAATTTAACGAGTTTTATTCAAGTTGAACCTAATTTTTCAATTTCCCAAAATTTATATGAATACATCAAAATAATATCATTTCGCTTCAGATTTTTTATTATAAACTTCAAATAGCAGAAATGATGCATTTTTTCATTATTGGGCCAAATATAAATAAAAATTTGTCTTATTCTCCAACATTATTTTATTTAAGCTTTATCGCAAATTTCGATTATAAATTACGGAGCTAATTCCGAAATTATCAATTTTTTTTTTTTCACTTTTATTACTTTGGTATTAAAAATCACTTTAGCTAAAAATTTAAATAAAGATAACTTATACAAAAATAAGCAATCAAATTTCATGATTAGTTTTAAATCCTTATTTATTACTGATGGGTAATATAATTAAATTTCTGGATATAATAAATTAAGCCTCATAACTCTTTTTCATATTGTAAATTTAAGAATCCAACAATTAAAAAACTAAATTACACAACTTAATATCTTTATTATAAAAATGAGTCACAAAATATCCCACTTTTAAAAAAATTCTTAACCTAAAACTATAATTTGGAAATTTTGTTACAATTTGGAATGGAATTTGGATATTAATATAAATTATTAAATTGATGGAAATTTCGGAAAATCGAGAAAATAGAATCAGCTTGAATAAAATGTATTAAATCAGTAAATTCACATTTATTTGAAAATGGCTCCAATTTTCAAATGATTCTGAATTTTTAAATTAAAATCTTTTATCTGAAAATAAATCATTTTCTCGATTTCTAAAATTTCATATTAATAAATCTGATTATTATAGCACTTCCTAAAAAATTTTAAAAGCACCATTTTATTTTTATTAATTCAGATAAAAGCCAAAAAAAACCCTTTGTTCATTCAAAGTTCTGAATTGCGTTTGTATCCTAATAATTAATTATAAGTGGTCATAAATTGAGTTAAGTTTCATGTTGGTCGATTTAAAATAAATTATATGCCCCGTAATCTTTCCACTGATATTGGAAATACTTACCAAACAGATGAAGTTTTTTTCCAATAAAGCATCAAATTTAAAACTGAGAATAATTGATCCTAAACAGCTATTTTAATTTCAAAATATGAATTATAATAGACCACCAATACAACTGAGGCCTTTAAAGGTTTCAAATGATCGATATTGGATATAATTTCAAATAAAAAAGAATGTTTCAATTATTAAAATGCTTTAAAAGGTGTTAGAATAATTAGTTATAGTGTTAAAAACCCATTAAAATTTTTATAATTTGATTTTTTCGTACTAAATTCGTTTTATTGAAATTTTATGTTTATTTGAAAATAAAATTCATTTTTAAATAAGCTTAAATTTTTCAATTAAACTCGTTTTATTAAAAATTAATTCTTTTTTTTTAAGTATATGATTTATTAAATATATAATGAATTTACATAATATTTCATGAAATTTATCAAAAATAACTCGAATTAACAAAAAGTGAGAGTTTATTAGAGATATATCAATATAAAAATTGCATCTGTGTATACATTACACATTTTATAGTCAGAATTCGAAATCTAAAATCATAACTGCATGAAAAAAATACTAATAAATACCATTTTATTTTAGTCTTTTCATAATTTTTATTCATATTAATAGCTTCATAAATGCTATGTAAAAGACTCAGATTAATTTTTTATAAAATAAAAAAAATGAAAAAAATTTTTTTTTCTATAAAACCTTTATTTAATCAATTAAATCTTTAAAGAAATCTTGGCCTCTTTGTTATTTTTTATACACAAAATTCGAGTTTAAATGTACTATAAAATAAAAATTTATGTTTTAGTTGGGCTTTTCTTAATCAATATTATGAGAATTAAAATTTTAGACTCTGGATTGAAAAATAAAAATCACATATTATTATCTTTTTTTTTCAACCAATGTATACAAAAAAAAATATCCAATTTTCAATCAGAGAAGTTTAAATTCTAATTTGGAACTTTTGACCCAATTCGCTTCAAAAATTTAAAATAATTATATTCCTATTATAAAGTTAATAAATAATGTAATTTGAAAAAAAGAATTAATTTTGGATAAAAAAAATTTTAATTGAAAAATTTACGCTTATATTAAAATTAATTGATTTTCAAATAAATATAAACTTTTCAATAAAACGCATTTAGTACAAAAAAATCCAATCATAAAATTTCTAGTGGGTTTTTAACACTACAACAAATTATTTTAACACCTTTTAAAGCATTCAAATAATTGTAACTATTCTTTTTTATTTGAAATTATATCCATTATCGAGCCTTTTCCACTTTTAAAGGCCTCAATTGCACTTTTAGCCTAATATCTTTTACAAAAAAAAGAATATTTTGAAAAAAGATCGAGTTTTTTTTGGAGAATTTTTACTATTTCTACTATTTCTCATTTAAAAATATTCATTTCCAACCAGCTCGAATTAAATTCATAATTTTTGAATAACAGACTGTTTTATCATTTCGAAAGTTTAAAATTAATAATAATTTTTATAGCTACAGTTCTGCAATAATAATATACGAAATATATAAAATCTAGAAACCATTGATAAAAATTCACAAAAACTGTAACTATAAAATAAATATTAGAGAATTTTTATCATATTATCATATTATCATGTATCATATTATTACATTTTTAATTTTTATAGATGTTTTTATAAGCTTTTTATGGATAATTTATCACTAAAATAAAATTTATAAGATAATTCGTTACTATTATTATTTTACATCCATCTTTATTTGTAAATTTTTTGAACAACAAAAAATTTTATTTTTATATCAAGCTATTTTTTTACAGCTTTATTATTATTATATATACTTTTTAGTAGATATATTTGCTTTAACGAATTATTCTATATAATCAAACCAGTAGTTGGAAATATTATAATTTTAGCTCAAAATACTGGAATTAAATCAAATCGTTTCAGAATTATTTTTTAAGAAAACCAAGCTCAATTTTTTTTCTAAGGTTTTTATTATTTTTATCAAAATATAATTAACGATTTCGATAGATGTCTTTTTTCGTTTTTAAATTTAGATAGTTATTTGGAACAATGCATTTTCAGGTGAAGTAAGATTTTTCTATTACATTATTTCAATTTGGATAATAATACTACATATACGCAGCTATTTAATTTTATATTGGGAGGATAGGCTGTTTAAAAATAGAAATTGTCCCAAGATTTTTTTTTCTTCTATGCTATTCTTATAAAGAACTTTGGTAATAACTTTTTTAAAATATTTTTTATGCTAAAAATAATTCAGCTGATTTACTGTATAATTTGGAAATAAATAAATAATATTTTTTATTATACTTTTTTATACAAAAAAATTCTTTTATCGGCATTATTTAGCCCGCAGATTTGATTAGTTAGTAATGGTAATTTATATCTACTTATTTATTTTTTGATAAAAAAATAAAGTTGGATAATTATATACCATTGAAAGTATTCAAAAAGATATAAGCAAAAACCCAATCAGTTTGGTCTATATATACTCTAAAAAATAACTAATATGATAAATATTTTTACTCGACAAAGTTTATAATCGTATTATTTAAAATTTTATTTTCTCTAACACTAATATGAAATTATCCATGTTGAATTTGATTCAATAATAATCTATATCTTTTTTCAGACGTTATCTCAATAAAGTTGCTTTGATTTTAAAATTTATAGCTCTATCAAACGCTAAATACTTTAACGATGATTAATAAATTTTTTTTAGATTTTTATAAAATAAAAAAACGACGTTTTTAAACACTTTGAAAGGGAAAAATCACCTAGAATTTAAAAAAAGAATATTTCGAGCCGATCGGGAATAAATAAGTTTAAAAAGGAATATATAAATACATTAGAAAATTTCTCAGTAAAACGAGATTTTTTTTGATAAGATTCTTTTCACTTTTCTATGAAAAATCTTTTGGGTTCCTGGGAAATACATCTTGAATTATAGGAAAATGTTAAAACGTTAATGTGGAAACATATTAATCTGATTGGGAACTAATTCCCCTAAGTCTGAAATACCTTGCCGTGGTTTAGGGATTTAATAGTGTACTTTTCAAAGTACACTAAACTAAAATTTCACACAGCGCTGTACTATTCTTGGTTGGGAGTAGTGGAGACAACGCACAGC
>LSSL01000837.1:0-11083 GCA_001953115.1 Smittium mucronatum | reverse complement strand
TTTTTTTTTTTTTTTTTTTTTTTTTTCCTTTGAAAAAAGATGCTGAGATTGGAAAAGTTCTACAATTCTGTAACTGTAGAAAAGACCCACATTTTTTTTTCCTTTGAAAAAAGATGCTGATGCGGGTGCTTTTCTACAATTCTGTAACTGTAGAAAAGACCCATATTTTTTTTCCTTTGAAAAAAGATGCTGAGATTGGAAAAGTTCTACAATTCTGTAACTGTAGAAAAACCCACCTTCTATTTTCCTTTGAAAAAAGATGCTGATGTGGGAGCTTTTCTACAATTCTGTAACTGTAGAAAAGACCCACATTTTTTTTCCTTTGAAAAAAGATGCTGAGGTGGGTGAATTTCTACAATTCTGTAACTGTAGAAAGACCTATATCTGTTTTCCTTTGAAAAGGAATACTGCAGTGGGTAAAGTTCTAAAAAAAATGGAGGGGATATGGGGTATTTATACTTTTTTTTTCGAATTCATATTATTTTGAATTAAATATAATACTCTTAAAAGTTTAAAATCACATGGAATACTAATAAATTTAACTGGTAATATTTTTATGACTCATTTCTATTATGATAAAAGCACTTGATAACTAAAATAATTATTATTGGTAAGATAAGAAAATTTTGTTTCACAATTAATAATATAATAATAAAACTTAAAATCAAAACAAAGAAAATAGTGTTAAATAATTTTATTGGTATAAATAACTCAAACCATAGGTAGTTTGATAATTAAATTTTTAAAGAATGTAATAAAAAATGTAAAGAATTATAATGGTATTCACTTTCCCTTTTGTAAATCAACATATATTTCATCGATTAAATCGGTTACATAATCCTTGAAATTCTGATTATTAGATTTATCCAATGAAGATTTTAATTTATTAATATAATTATTTTGAATATTAATTTCAAGTGATGGATCAAATTTCGGATTAAGTGGCTTCAAAGGATTAATTTTAGGTAATATAGACAGAAACGGAAAGTCTTTGACTCTCGCTATGAATGCACGGGCATAATCAGCTGTAACTGTCACTTCTAATGTTTTTTTTCCAATAAAAATTAAGTTTAAAATTTTCGAAAGCTTAAATCTCATTGAAAACAATATTCCTTTAGTTTCTTTAAATGATTGGATTGTTATACCATTCAAATAAAGCCTTGAAATTTTATGTTTAATTTCTGCTTTTGAACCAGCATTGATTGGTTTAATTCCAACGCATTTTCTTATAGCTATGTATAAACTATCTGCCTCTTCAGGAGTCTTTGATTGCAATTTAGCAATTTCCTTGTAAGAGAGAATATGACTTGAAGATTTTTTTATAATTTTTTCTTGTCTATTAATATTATCTTCAAACATTTCTGAAGATTTTTCTGAGCTAAAACCGTTTGGTTCAACAATAACTTCATCAACTTTATTAATTTTTTCATTTCTTAAAAAATTGATTTTATTATTTATACCGTCAACTTTTTTTGATAGTATAATTAACTGCTCTTTAAGAAAAGAGTTTTCCTTTTTGACAACATCAATGTCAAATGAGCCATTTTTTTGAACCTTTTCCATAGATTTTTTTAAATCGCTGGAAAGTAGTTCTAGTTTTAAATCTAAACTTTTATTAGATTTATTTCGAGGTTTTTTGCTACTTGAAAAATCCTCAGTGCTAAATTAAAGGGCATCAATGGGCTCCTTTTGATTAAACTGAAAATTTGATGGAGGTGTTATCCGATTATTTTCAGTTGAATCAAATCCAATGGATTTTCTTTTTGAAGATCCAGGAACACAATTAGCTATAGGTGAAGAATTTATATCCAATATAAACCCATCATTGCTGGAAATATTTGATTTTTTATTTTCATTAATATCGCCACTAATAGTCGCTTTTTTAGCTGATTTTAAAATATTTTTTGATTCTCCTGGATCATCATTTGTGAATTTATAATTATTATTTTCTGGTAGAAAATTATTAATTTTCATTTGAACTTTACTTTTAAAAAAATTACTTTTTTTATCAGTATCTTTATCATCATTTAATGATTGATCTTTTAACATATCAAGATATGTTGTAGTTTCTGGCAAATTTTCAACTGAGCCTTCTAAGACAATGGTGTAAAAATCTATTATTCCAAGTCTTATATTACAAGCCCCGCATCTAAAATTTGCTTTTATATGAGGATTTTTACCATTTGAATCTTTTTTAAACCTTCCGTAAATTCCACAAGTCGGACTTGGGCAAGGTATTTTATTCTTTACTGGTAAAAATCTCTCATAGATATACTTTGCTGGTTGGACTTCCCAGTACCAGCCTTTGGGTAAAGATCCCCAATCAAAATCTTTATCTTTCATTCTATATATAATAAATATTATAATTAATATTTAGATCTAATAGCTGTATATTAGAAAAATTAATTCTAAAATAAAATTATTTAATAATAATAAATTTATTATTAATAAAATATATACTAGATATCAGTCAAAGTATTGACTTAAAAAATGGAGAATAAAAAACACAAGTTTTTATTTAATATAATCTTAATTATATTTTATAAAGAATGATATCTATCTTTATAGATAAAACTCTTAGAAATAAGCTATATTTCTATGAATAACTTTATATTCATTGAATACATAGATATTTTTTATTTATTTGGGAGAATGTGGATATTTATACTTTTTTTAAAAATCAAATTTAAAAAAAAAGCTTTAATAACCAGCTTACTTTGATAAATTTTAAAAAAAGCATTTATCTTTCTTATCTTTAAGTGAGTCATAATTTGAAAATTTTCTTTTTTTGGACAAATAATAAAAGATAAACATTTTAAAAATCAATAATTGCTGTTGTAAATATCTTATTTATTTGTTTGAATTAATCTAAGGATCAAATTTTATCCAATAAATTTAGATATTCTTATTTTTATAAATAAGTGAGAAATTTTTATTCATATCTTTGATATATATTTTATATAAAAATAACTCAAATAGGTTTCAAATTTAACATATCGGATCTATAAAGATAGATACCAATTTATTCTAAAAAATTTTAAGAGGTATTTTTATAAATTTGCAACAAATACATATAATTTAAAATAAATTAACCTATTGACTCATTTTCCCATAAGCAGATTATGGGTTTATAAAACATTTTTATCGTCATCGAAAATTTCTTTATTTGGTTAAGCTTTTTATTAATTTATAAAATAAGAATTTAAAAAATTAAAGTCCAAAATTATCTTTTAAAAAGAGACTTGCTCTAATATAATACGTTTTTCTTAAGCGCCTTTAATAATGGTTAAATATGCAAATATATCAATTTAATCTTTATTAACAAATAAGGAATAAACTTTTATATATGTTTAACTCTAACTTTTTATAAGTTATATTATTTTCTTTGTGAATTGATTTTGATCGATTCGAAAAATAGATTTTTTTGAATTTTTTTGTGAAATATACGGTAAAATTTATACAAGGTTTTTACAAAAAAATTGATTATATTTATGAACAATATATAATAACTTGGATATAAGATGATTTTGGAAAAAATTTTATTTAGATTAAACAATAGTGGTAAAAAAAATGAATAAATAATCATAAAAAAAAACTACTTCGGTTTTTAAGATAAGTTGATACTTTCTTCGATATGTCTTATCAAATCAACAACATACTTTATGTACTGATCCGATAACGATTCTTCAATATTTAATTTTAATTTATAAATGTATGAAGAAATTTTATCTTTCACCATCTGTGGATCTGGGTTCGGAAAATCTGGCATCAGCGGGTCATAAGTTGTGAGTAGAGTAATAAAAGTATTTTCATTTACTTTAGCGCAAAACTCTGGAGCATATTCCATGAAAACAGTAAATTCATGAACATTTTTACTTACTGATGAGATACTTGGTATGTAGTTTAAATCAAATCCTAAGACTGTTAAACATTTTTTTAACTCTTCAGAGTCTAATTTAACTATACCTTTTACATATAGTCTTATCAAATGATATCTTAAATCACAATCAGGTGATGGATTAAAAATATTAAATCCAACTAATCTCATTTTTACAAGAAAAGTCTCATAATCAAAACTCGGCTCAATTAAATCGAAAGACTTTTGTGATTTTTTAATTTTGCCATCAGTTTTTGATAAAGCTCTAATAGAGTTTTCAGGATTTTTTGAGTCACAACTAGACTCAATATGATTATTCATATCTACAAAATTTTGCAACTCGTCTAAGGAATCAATATTCCGGCAGACCTCACGAGTCAAGGCGTCAAGCCTTCCTCGTATTGTAGCTTGCTCTGAAGTAAGCTTTTCGATTTTTGAGACGCCTACCTCATTATAGGCTTTTATTTTATCATCAACCTTGTCTGATAAATTATCAATTTGTGAAAAAACATCATCAATTAAATCCATGCAACTTGTTGTTGAGTTGCAGCATTTAGATTTTTGGTCTTGTAAAGACCTTTCTAAATCAAGCTTAAGAGATATTAGTTTTTTATCAAGCTCAGAAACAGTAGCATATTTTTCATTAAATTTACATTCATTAACAGAATGAGAATTATTACTGATAGACTGACCATCAGTTGAGGTTCCGATAACTTTCAATTTTTTAATTGCAATTGGAGTAGAATTGCTAGATGAATGCGAATCCTTTTTAACTAATGAATAGTTTTGTAATGGACTGTTTTTATCTAATTTTTTGTCCATATAGCCGTAAGGTGAATGTGGCCTTTTCAGCTCTTTTTTAATTGGATTTTCAGTGAGATCGAATATCTCATGACTTTCAACAGTTAAATTTAGCTGCTCTGATGAATTATCAGATTCAGAAAAATATCCATCAATGTTACAGGAAACATCTTTGGAAATTTCTATACCAGTATTAGTATTTATGGAAATGCAACCTGATTTAATGTTACTTTCCATTCCTTCACCATTTTGTGAAGTTTTCTTTGGCAATTTTTTAATATTACCCTTGATAATATTCAAATAAAAATCAAGTACATCGTATCTTGATTTGCAGTGGGTGCAACGGAATTTCGGCTTAATTTTTTCACCAATACCGTTGCAGTCCTTAATGAATAGTCTTTTGACTCTACATTGTACATTAGGACAAATAAGATTTAACTTATTTTCAAGAAACTTTTCAAAAATAAATTTTGCTGGTTGTTCCTCCCAGTACCAACCTTTCGGTTTGTCACAACTTATTTGAGACATGGTATTTTTTTTAATAAAAAAATAAAAATAAAAATAGTATATATAATATATAATACTATAAGAACTATTCCTTGAACAATTCTTTAATGATTTAAAAAATATAGATTTTTTAAATTTATTAGTCTCCGAATAATCAAATATTCCTTTGAATTAAATGATTAAATTGAGATGATGTAAATTTTAGGAAGTAATTTTCTGGGTATTTATAGTTTTTTTTTAAATAATACTTAAGCCTAGAAATTCTTTAATTTCAACCTTGCTGTAGTGAAAAAAGATTAAATATTAATGCAACCATAAATGAAAATAACTTGGTTATACTTTGTATTAGTAATAAAAATCGGTTGATTAATAATGCAGCATAACTTCTTCTACTAAATTAAAATTATCTTGTGCCAACAAGTATTATATTACTAATATAAATGATTCGGATATTCCGATATCTTAACCAAATATGAGATATTAAATTGTGATCTATATTCCCATATATATACTTGTTTAAATGATTTCACCATTAATAATTTTGAGTTTATATTTACATTTATGTAAATTGTGATTTAATACAATTAGTCGGACAAAAGTATTTTATTCAATTATCATTGTTATATATATCAAGTAAATATCCAATAAACAGCTCAATTTATTAAACGTGCATTTATTTATGTTAATGACAATTAGTCAAAAATAAAACACATAGGCTTTTAAAAAAGAACATCAGTCTATTAATATAAAAGAACTCTATTCCATTAAAGACTGATATTCTAAAAAATTATATATATTCAAGTATTGATTAAGTTGATAAGTGATTGCATCATTTAAGCAATATTAAAATTTTGGATATTAGATATCGGTAATGAATTTCATTTGATAATATAAATAGTTAAAATAAAAAAATAGAATAATTCTTTTATCAGATTTAATTCTTAAATTTATCGATCTTGTGAGATAAGATGAATCAGAAAGTTTAAAGAATATGGTTCTTTTTAAAAAAAAGAATTAGAGATATTTTTCTTGATAAAAAATAACCAATTTATTCATAGATCAAATCGATAATAATTTATTGAATAAATTTTATGATATGATACATGTGTTGACTATTATCTTGTGAAAAATATTAGAATTACTGATAATTCTTTTCATAACATCATCATAATAAAATTAAAGTGCAAATATTAATTTGCGTCTTGTTATTAGTCTAGCTATACAATTTAGAATAGAAAAATTTGTTGATTTTTTATCTATAAATACCCTGAGAAATTCACTATATCCTACTTTGTAATTCTTTACAGGAAGAAATTACATTCAATTGATAAATATATCAATATGGATTTTTCAGGTCTGAAAATAGGGTTTTGGAACTCTCATGGACTTAACACTATAAAATTTTATAAAGTAGTTGAAATATTCAACACTTTAAAATTTGATATTCTATTCTTGGTAGAGACTTGGTTTATGAACCAAGATCACTACCAATCACACCCATTATTTTTATGCTCTTCCAAGAAAATTTATCCTAGACCAGCAATTGGTCATGATAATTCTGGAATAATATGCTTAGTATCATCTGATATGAAGCGTTTAGTGAATAACATATCAATGGATATGTATTCTGTAAGCATTGAAATTTCTGGACTACATTTTAAATGTGTATATTTCCCACCATCAATGAAGATTGTTGAAGTTAAAAAACACATTCCTGATAAAAAAATATCAGTTTTAATTGGTGATATCAACACATTTTTCGGTGAAAATTTTGGTACTAGAAAAGTTGGGCCTTCTAAAAGGGTTGACATATTTAGTGAATATTCAGATAAATTCTGGATGAAACACCTAGTACCAAGACCAAATTATGCTACACCTGATCATGTTTTCGTTGATGAAAACATTGATGGAACATGGTTTTTCACTGATTTTTGTAAAGGAATGTCAGATCATAAATTTATGATTCTTAGACTTAATAACTTTAAAAATCGTAAAAATGGTGATTCAAAATTTAATGATAGTATTAAATTCAATATTAAAAAACTTAAAATCCCAGAAATTAAAGCTTTTTTCATCAAAAATTACGATGAAAATCGAAAAATTCTCGAAGGTATTTTAAATCATTTATATCAATCACCTGATGCTATAATCCAATTAAATGAAAAAATTTCATTATTGAATTTTTCATACAATGCTTTTATAGATTATATTTACACTATTTGTGAAGATATTTTGGGAAAATATTCACTACTTAGTGTTAAAGAATATAATGTTATAAAAAATGATGTTTTTTTATCTCAACTTGAAGAGATATCTAATTACACTATGGCCTCAATGATATTCAAAAGATCTCAAAAATCTAGAGTGAATAATAACTTTATCGAATCCAGAAGTTTGAACTTGTCTGCAATTGAGGACTCTGTTAAATATTTTAAGGATATTTTCAAAAAAAAATCCGAAATAATAGAATATGCTATTTTTCAGAGAAACAGTTCTAATTTATCAAACTTGAAGTTTTTCACTCTAGATAAAATAAAAGGGGCGATAATTGATTATCCTTCCAGCAAATCTTCTGGTAGAGACCCATTACACATAAACATTTTAAAAGTGTTGTGTGAATCTAAATATTTTCTGTATGATTTATACTTGATTTTTCAGTATATATTATATACAGGTTTAACACCAATTAATTGGAATGTAAGCCATATTCATCCTATTCCAAAGACTTTTAGATCTAAATTTATTAATGAATTTAGACCTATAGCATTAATTCCAATGCTTAGAAGAATTTTTGAAACCTTAGTATTAGAATATTTAAATTCAAGTAAAATTTCGGAATTTCATCCAAGTCAAGCTGGATTCAGAAAAGGTTATACTACACTGACTCATATAATAATAAGTCATGATCTTTTTAAGTTTAAAGGTGAAAATTATCGACCACACCGAATTTTCATAGACTTAAAACAAGCCTATGACCGTGTTAACATAAACATATTGTTGAAAAAATTAGATATCAAAGGTGCTAATAAGCATTTAATTTACTTAATAAAGTCACTATTTTATGATTGCTATTCAACAATATCTGTTAATGGAGTGATTTCTGAAAAATTCAAAAGAAACAGAGGTCTATTTCAAGGATCTATATTATCTCCATTTCTTTTCAATATTTATATAGACGATCTAATATATTTGATTAGAAATGAGGATATAATCCCAAACATATTATTATATGCTGATGATATACAATTAATACCAAAGGATTATAGTGATGGTGTTAATATGCTCAAAATATTAAAAAATTGGTGTTCCAAAAATGAAATGGAAATAAATATTCAAAAATCTGGCTATATTGGGCCATCAGATTGGATATTTTATATCAATGAAGATAGTATTCCAAATCCAAAATTTTACAACTATTTAGGATTACCTATAATAAAAACTGGTATATATTCGAGTCTTCATATTGAAACTGTAGTTAAAAAAACATTAGGAATGTTGAAATTTCTACAAGTTAGAGGCAGAAATTGGCCTCCTATTGTTAAGTTGGCTTTATTTAAATCTCATATCCGATCGATATGGGAATATTCAGCCCCAATAATGTTTGCATTATTGAAGATTGAGGATTTTAAAAAGCTTGAAATTCTTCAACAAGACTCTTTATCATGGGTAGTTGGAACTTCAAATAAAAATGGTAGGAAGTATCATAGACTTATTAAAAGTTTAACTGGTATTGAACCTATTAAGGATAGATTTAAAACCTTATTAATCAAATTTGATATTAATTTATCTAAAGTTGATGATCAAAACCCACTTAAACTTTTAATATTATTTTATGAAAATTCAACACATTTTAAACCCAACAAATCTTTGATTGGAAAAGGAATTCATAAATGTAAAGAATTTTGCAATTTAAATAATAATAAATACGATTCAAACTTTATGATTAGATATTTTTATAATAGAAAAGTATCAATTATAAGCAAAACAGTTTCAAATAAAGATCGAATAAGATTTATTCTGCCAAGTTCCAGACATAATAAAACCGCAGCCGACGTATCATTTTATATCAAGGATAAAATTAATTCCAAAATGGCTATTAAATGGAGAATGAATAGCTTATTTTACGGGTCAATATGCCCAGTATGTAAAAAAAAATTCACTTTAAACATGGTCGAAAACTGTTTGAATTACAGAAATACAAACGATTTATTCCAATTTAAAAAAATGGATTTATTAGTCAGAAGATTTAACGAAATAAAGGATTTATTTGATTAATTTATTTTATACATTATTTATACAGCTTTTAATACAAATAATTAAATAAAAAGTTTATTAATAAAAACAGTTTTCAAGTTTTATATTTTTCTTTATTAAATAATAAGTATACTAATAATAATAAAACTAAGAATAACTAAACTTTACATTGGGCAAAGAAGTGATTGATGACTCAAGAAAGTCAACATAAGTACTATCGACGACCATCTTTATTTTGTGGCCGTAGTACTTTATAAAAAAAATCCTATCGGTTTCGTATCCCATATTTTTGAGTAAATATCGGATTTTGCTGGCTGTAATTTCAACCAGACCCTGAACAAAGACGGTTTTAAACTTTATGTCTAAATGTATAGTTCGACCAAGTAGTGACTGGACCGAGGAAAGTTTATCTTTAAACTCTTCCTTTGAAAAATCTTTACTGCTTTTCGCAATAAGTTTAACAATATTAAGTTGCTCCTGTATAGTTAGAAGGCGGTTTTTATTCGATGAAGTTGACTCCGAAACTTCATTAGTAACTTCATCGGTTACAATTTCTGAATCCACCTCATCTACTTCAAAAGAAGACTGTTGAGGCTCCGTCTCGGAGGATTCATAAGCGACTTTATAATCCATTGGATCATTTTCGTCACTAAAATTTTCTTCGAATAAATATTCGAAAGAACAAAAATCATCTTTATAGCTATCATTAGCCATTTCAAACAATTTAATATTATAAAATATTATAAACTCTGTAGTAATAATACTTTATAAATAATATGAAATTAATTTTTAGTTTCATATAAGAGATATACTCTGTTTTTAACAGAAAAAAATAAGGGCGATTAGGCTCTTTATATACTTTTTTTTTATGACTATCAAAATAAAACATAAAGTATAAAAATATATCATTACATACTTAATTAAAATCACATTCAATAATATGAAAAAGTATATATAATAATCATATTCATCGATATGATAGTTACCAAATGCATATTAGATAATATGTAAAATGAAATTTAAAATCATTTTAATCTATATTTAAATTAGTAATTCATATTCAATAATAGGTATACTTAGTATAAATCATCATTATTATATAATTCATCGAGATAAATATCTCAAAGGAAACTTATCATAAGATAAAAAAAAAATAACAACTCAATAAAAATAAAAAAATTATTAAAAATTTTATTGAGTAAAGATAAAACTAAATAAAGAAAAAAACTAATCAAAAGAAACGAAGACATCCGGGAAAAGCTTGAGATTAAACTCCAAGCTTTTTTCATACCGCTTATCGATGATCAACTTGAGAACATCGCCAATGTAACCAGCCTTGAAAATCTGGTCAATGTGGAAGCCCAAGGCTTCCAATTCCCTGAGAAGTTTATCCTCCGGAAGAACGGCCAATCCCTTGATTGTGGCTATCGATACTTTTATCGAACCACTAGCCCGAAATCCTTTGATACTGTAAGCTGCAGAGACCTTCAGCTTCAGTTCTTCAACTGTGAAGAGTTTGCAGTTGAATAGAGCTCCACGAATCAGCTGGAGTTCAGCTCTAAGGTCCACTGATTTACCAGTCTGTGAGCCTTTTTCCAATTCCGTCTCTTTTTCTTGGAGACTCGTTGGCAAAGAGATCTGTTT
>LSSL01000836.1:0-27477 GCA_001953115.1 Smittium mucronatum | reverse complement strand
TTTAATTTTTTGATATATAAATATACAAAAAACTTTCTAATTTCCTTTTATGTAAGAAGGTTGTATTATTATATGAGATTGGGTTGTGATTGTTTTTTTTGTTATGAATATAAATATCTGGGGCTTTAACAATAAAAAAATTCTATAAAATCCTTATAAATAAATATGTTTGTATTAAACCCTTAAGTGGGTATAATTATTAAACGAAAATAATTCAGCAATATTCTGACCTAATAAAATGTCAAGTCATATTTTTCATATGCATATTTTCATGTTTTATTTTGTGGCCAATTATATTTTTTTCATTTCGGGTTTTTATGAAAGAATTCAACCTGGATTATGGATGTATGATGAAACCCACTTTTTAAGAATTTAACTTATTTATTAGGTTTGAATATTTTTCTGAAAAGGCTGAATTTTTGATATTTAAATAACTATTCTAGCAGCTAGAACTTTTTCTTTTTATTAAAAAAAGCTTTTTTGTTTTTATATTAAACTTGGGAAACTATGACTTGCTTAATGCTACCCTCCCCAACCAAAAAGTTCCAGGATGATGTAAGATTCTTTTCTCAAGGTAGAATCGCCGACTTTAATTCCATTTGCAAAAGTCTAAAACTTCAAAGATTATATTAGCAAAGAAATCGTGAATTTATAAGCGAATTTAAAGTGAAAATATTGATTGTTCTAAAACGAATAAATTCTATTACAGACATCTCCCTTTACACGTTTAGAGTCTAAATAGACTTTTTGTCGAATGTATAAGGTGCAGATATGGATTGATTGGTTTTAAGACAGAAAATTAGATAAAAAGAATCACGATTTTAATTTTGGATAAGTAGGCATTGATACGGAAAAAATCCAAAATCATGTCCGAGAAAAAACATAAAAAGTGTAATGTTTATATGCAAAATTGTGCAGTACGTTATTTTACAAGAAATTATCGTGTTTGTGATATATTATTTTATATAGAATGATGGCATTCTCAGCAATTAAGTAAAATTTAACCGTGTAACATCAATGTAAATGGAGCGACTTCTTAGAAAAAGTATTCACTATACAATCATTATTAAAAAGTGTATCGAAAAAATCACAATAAAATATTAGACTATGTATTGAAAGAAAAAGGAGGTTGATTTGGAAAATTAGAGGAGGAAACTGATAATCATAAAAATCATGAAGAACGTTCTTATTTTTCTAAAAAAAAGAATGGCTATTTTCCATTAATTATCTCTCGGTATTAACATGTCATTTGCAAAAAATCTTAATCCCGGGAAAGCTAAATCAGTATAGTTCGAATATTAAATTTTATTTGCGAAGGAATAATGGTGATAGCCCAAAGATAAATAAATAGCCGCTTTAATAAGATATGATTAATGTTAGAAACATCATATACAAGATTCTAGAACTAATCTGAAGTAGAAGGATTCACCGGAAATATTACTTTTATGTGGGGTGGAATATTGGAAATTCCAAAGTTTTATTCCTAGTAAAATAATATAACTCTTGGTTTCCCTTATTTTATTGTCTTTCAGAATATTTGTTCTCGATGAGTCAACTAATTGAACACATTTTAATAAAGTTCGAGTCAGAGAGTTGTCATTATTGGGATAGTTTTTCAAAAGAGAATATATGGATATTGTAGGAAAATTATAAATTGGTCACAATGTGTGGCACACAGATATATAGGGAAAATGATTCACAACTTAAACCCGCATCAAGCCTAAAACGATAATATATAGGCAATTCACATCGACACTAACCCAAGTCAATGTTTAATTTCGGATGTAAATGGTTTGCTGGTTACACTATATTTTCAAACAAATTAAATATTATATGACCAATAGGAGTGCATATTACACCATGACTGGGAGATTTTATGATAGAAAAATATGAAAATGGTTGGAAAATGGGAGAAAAAAATTGATTTGATAAGGATATACAATTGGTTAAAAGCTTTCCAATCCTTAGGGAGTTCAAAACCATTAATCATGTTTCACTTGTGGAAAAATCGAGAATTTTACTTAGGTTTCAGTGGTTAAAATAAAAAAAGATTAGAAATAGAAAACCGTTTTTGGAAGCACGGCAAAAAAAATTAATACAGATATAGTAGAGGAATTACAAAATATATTTGAGTGTCATTAATGACTATTCTCAATAATATGGTAATAACTGGTTAGGGAAAGGAAAATTAGCAAAAAGCTTATTACTGAGCTCAAAAAGCTAATAACCAATGGAAAAGATTATAAAAAGACACAAAAGGCAACATCAAAGTGTACAAAGTATGTAAAAGTGACACAGAAGGTACGATCTCAGATTCGGACATATATTTAAAGAGATAAAAAAATTCAATATATCTTATCTATAGGCTGGGATTGGAGGATTTTTTAATTAGACCATAAACTTATATTTGAATGCAATATAAATACCATTCCATTTGCCTAGTGTTTGCCATATTTTTGAATCTCAGTATTTCAAAGCAAACCAATAGTCGACAAAAAGCTTCCAACATTGCACAAATACCACTAAAATCAGCTACAAAAAGGCTAAAACTGACAAATTTATCGAGGTTGATGTTCTAAGAAGGATTCTTTTAGTATATCTGAATTTATTTAGGAACCGAACTATTTATCCTGAATATTAATGAGCAGTGCAATTATTGAGCGAAAATATCGAGAATTAGCTTTCATGATCGGATGTGAAGTATTGTTTTGGTATGACATTAAATATTTCATACTCAAAAAGAAATAAAGATCAACAATTCCAAACTTTTAATGAGCTAGTAATTAGTGATTTGATCCCACCCCCATCACCAACTAGATTTCAAATTAATAAAGTGCACAATTAATCTTTTGTTATCACTAGTAATATATATCATTCTAAATATTGACTAATATTGTTTTTTTTGAAACATCAATGGATGATGGAATTTTCAGGTTCTATAGAGCAATAGAAATTCTCTAAATAATAATTTCAAAGTCAGATTTGACAAAAGGCATTTTTTGAGCAATAAATTTAGCATTCAAATTTTAAGCATGTTATACCCAATGAAAACCACTAAGAACTATCGAATAGAAATGTGTTACGGTTCCTGGTAATCACTTAAATATTTGACATTGGTGTGAGCCAATAGCGATCAAAATTGTCGCTAACATTTATACACTTTTTTTTTTATATAAAAATATCACTGAATTCAGATTACAACAGTAGCCAATAGTATTCCAATATAAATGGGATTGTTATTTGGCATGAATAAAAAATGGGGATGCATTCACGATAATCCACTGTGAATATGTATGGGTGAAATGATACAAAGCAGGCGGATGATCAATAAATCAGCTTACTGATATTTCAGCCCCACCACTCACAACGATTTACTAAGAATATAACCATTATTTTTAACCAGTAATTGATAAAATAATAGTTTTTTTCTGAATAACCACATATACTTGGCGTTTCTCTAATTTCTATATTAAATTCCATCAAATAGAAATGCACAGTTTTGATACGTCCCTTGAATATAATGTTGGATACAAGTATAATAGCCCCTTAAAAATTTGGTCAGAAACTATAAATGGTCTAATTTAGGGAAGGTATTTTCCAGGTATCTTCAGGGCTATTAATTTAGAAAACAACCCATTTTGCACATACTCATTGGATGTTTACAGTAATTAATATTATTGGCGATTTAAAATAGTCAGTTTTCTGCTAGAAGACATGAAGTCTACATCCCTTTAGCCAATAAACATTAGCTTATGAACTATCTGCCCACCCCTCATCATATTTATGAACCTCAGAACACATTAGAGATACCAGCTATGTAGCAATTGCAAGCCAAAAAGCAATGAACACCATGGTACAACGAATATTAGGTGCCTTTTATTGGGTAAAACTAAATCGGTTGATTATATTTAAAATCCAGGGCTTTCTTTTAAGGAAAAATTGTGCGAGCTGATAAAGTTCCATTATGTATAAAAATAGCAATAATGTAAAAAGCTTCGAGTTTATCTTTTGTCAGGTGAGAAAAAGCCCCATATCTGCAGGAGCAACTTTGGCTTATTTCTGAGGACGCTACTACAAGTTAAATACAAGGCTCTTAACAGGGAATAGTGTGTACATAAGCCTTACTATTATTATATAATACGAATAAATTTATACCAATGTGCTAATTATCTAATTGCAGTGTGCTAATATTCTTTATTTAGATAATTTATCGATACAAGTGTTCTTTTATTTCAATTTTTCCCCAACTGGGTTTGTAACAAAAAAATAAATTGCTGTAAATATGTAAAATCTTTGTCATCACAGTTACACGAAGAAGATTTATAATAATACTACTTACAAAAAAGCAAATCTGTTTTTCAACATTTTTTTCTTGTCACCCAAACTCAAAAACAGGATGAATTGAATGTATAAGGAATCCTTCTTGAGCCTCTTAGATAACACTTTTTTCAATTACAGCGAAAGGAAATTTATGTTCTTTCAAGAATCCTACCATTCTGTTTTTAGTATCCTTTTGTCTTTCCCCCATCTAAATACTTTGGCTAGGCTATAATCGAAAAAAGTATAAATGTATTTTTTCTAAGAAAAAAACTATATAAGTTGCAGATACGACCTTTACCATTATATTATATTTACCTTTCCTATAGACTACTCTATTTAAAACTACCACTAGAAGCACTATAAGCTGTTTCACTAAAGGTATGAAACTTCCTTGATGTATATCATATATTAAGTATAATCCAATATTTATTCACTCCCTTTATGCTAATATTTACTTTGTACCATTTACTAGATCTTCGAGTTATTTGAGATTTAATTTTAAGAAAGTATTTTACTTGATTGTTTTAATCAGCGAAATATTCTTCAACCCCCAAATTTTAACGTGCCGATTCTTAATTTTTTTATTCTCAAAATCAAACGTTTCTGCAAAATCAAATTTGTACCACTTGTTTATAAACTTTACTCGAATTACAAGCTAGGCATCATTTCAATCCCACTCTCCCAAATCTCATAAATTGATCTATGATTCACGAAATGGAAAACTCAAACAACAGAGATATTCCAAACTACCCCAGAGAAGACCTCACGGAGATAGAAGAATAGGACCCTTCTTAAATCTCAATAATACTTTTCTTCATTCTGGTGCCGCTGATTCATTATTGATATGGAACCTGATGCCCTACCGCTCACATTCTAAACCGACTCCTCATCTCTTTAGACCATCGTTTTATTTTTGTATATCCCTAATTTGTATCATTCCTTTTAAATAGTCCATTATTCTGAATATCTCATCCTTTTCATTAGCCTATCTTACATCAATCTTAAAAAGATACTTAGTTATCATGACTAGTCTAATCTAAAAAAAATTTCTTTTCTTGGCGTATTTTTTCTTTCAATAGCCTTTTTGTATACCATTACAGCTTTTATCAAATCCGTCGCATCTTCGATGCATCAGTTGGTGAAACTCCATATTTTGTTTGATTTATTTACCTCGACTTTGTCATGAATGGTTTATTATTCAATATTTTATCTATTAAAAAATTCAACCCATTTATATTTACAATGTAGTTGACAGTCATCATACACCAAGCTTCCGGAAACTTTTTTTTCTTTGAAAAATACGACACTATTCCAACACCCCTAAATCCAAATATTTTCTCAAGGCTTTTACCTAGACGAAAAGTTAGCAATAATAAAGATCTTAGTAATCGAAGACTAGTTAGTGCATACTTTCTTATGAAAAATAATATAATCAAAGCACCTCCACTAATTTCAAATTACAAACATTAAACTTTCTTATTTTAGTATTTATCCGCGTTGAACTTTTCTCCTATTTTATTTTGAATTCATCAACCTAATTATGTTTCATTTTTCTAGTCAAATTCACTATATTATATTTTTTCAGGAGTATTGCTTACCCTTTTTACATAAACACAACTTAATTTACTGAAAAGTGTGAACCATGTTGAAACTGAAGCCTATAATATATAAATTGTACCTCCTATAGACTAGGGTCACAAATTTAATCTTGAAAAAAAATTAATGATATTAACCGATAATATTTACGTACATTTTTCAAAGGATTCAGCATCAATAGGATATTACACCGCATGTTGCTACAACCCCTCTTTTTTAATATAATCATTATCAATCTTGAGATATTAGAAGTTTATCTGTTATAAATACCGAAGGGCACATTTGGAATTTCCAGAGCTACTTGCATAAAACAAAATAAAATCCATAAAATCACTGTATTCCAATTAAATCTCATCAACAAACTCGTCTCTAACATACTCCCTGATATCTTAAAAAATCACACACATCATCTTTTAAAAAGCATTGGTATATTGGATAAAAATCACATTTTTCTTAATAAAGAAAATGTTGGTTCCCTAAATCTAGTCATAATAAACCCATATCCTATTAAACTAAATCCGACAAGACTGCCTTTGAAAATTCTAAAAATTGCTATTCGAATCTATATGAAGATAAAGAGTCTAATAATCTATCAAAATACGAAGGCGTTGGCAGCCAATGCTTCAATCAGTCATTCATAGAGTATTTTTAATTGGATTTTATGCATACGGTTCTATGTTACATATTCATATTCATATTTAACCACTACCATTAACCTAACGGATACTCTTCCAATTTATGATCACTAAAGCTATGATAAAGTCTATATAACCTCATCAAGTCTTGTAGCATAGTAGCGGGGTGACGTGACTGGAGGCCTATTTCCAATTTAATCCGAGACATTTCTCCTAATTTTTTACCACTAAATTTTTTCGTTTAATTGCTTTTAGAAAAAGTACATATTACAATGAAATTGTTTGTTTTTACTGGTCTTTTGTTTTTTAATATTCGCTTTTAATAGGTTGGTTCGGTATGCGAAATGTGCTTTAGGCCTTCAGTCCTGACACCCAGAAATGGAATTTAATTTTCGACCAATAAATATTTGACTTTCAATGCATGTTATTAATTAGCCTAATCTTGCTTAATCCATTTAGGGCTGGCATTGAATAGGATAAACCCAACTTTCAGATAATTATAGCACTTAATCTTTAACTAACGTTTATAATTGGATTGATAGAGATATCGCCGAATTGAAAATGGTTATTTTACGAGTAGGGATTCAATGTATTTTTGAGTCAGGAAAGGACTAAATCTAGATAAAAAGTTTCAAGTCACTCAAATAGGAGTTTACTTTTGTGTGGGCTCTGAAAGGTAGAGCCTTTCAGGTGATAAATTTATTTGTGGCTTCGATTTGTTATAAATCGACTATTATTTTTCATATAACCTTTTTGTTGGTTAAAAATGACGAATCTTTATTGTTCCTTAAAAATGATTGCTTGGTTTCATTTCCAGTATTGGCGATAAATAAAAATATATTTCATTTGCTTTAATAATTCGAGAAAAGGATCTTCCCACCGGAAATTTAGATGCCCTTAAACATAGACTAAAAATAGTGACTGAAAATACCATAATATTAAGAACAGAAATTATATAAAATACCCACTTAGTTAATTACTGATTTTCAGACTTGCTGGTATACACATAATGCAGACAAGAGTTCAAAAAAAATGCAGTGACTCTGACACACTCACATCACGCTCATCAAAATTCACCCGTATATGTCATATATTGTCCCCGTGATAATCTGGAATTTTTTGAAAATATCCAATAAGCGACATATGCCCAGAAAAAACATAATTTTAACATAACTAATGATTGCAAAATGTAGTCAGCTCTTATATTTTCTGTTCTTAATAGGGAAGTTGAAGTAATCCGAGGAATTATTATTCTCTTCAATTATTCTTACTTTTTTAATCCTAATCTCAAAAATCAAAAATAATAATTATGGACAGTGTAAGGATCACACTCCTTATTACCTTTAAATTCTAATTGACAAGTAAATTATCTTATTTGGTCTATGTGGTTAAAGCTAAATTATAAAAGTGTGCTTTAAACCTTAATATATATATATATATATATATATGAAAACAACCTAGTTTATTTTTTTAAAGGATAAATGTTAAGGGATAAATGTTTAGCTTTTCGAAAAATATTTCAATAAAAATATTTAAAGATGCAACATTATTAGTTGGAGATTATTGAGGAAGACCGTATCTTTGAAAAATGAAAAGAGCAAGATAAAAAATAATTCTTATCTAGATTATTTAATATTTGTACAACTTTCTTTAAATCAATATATGATCATAAATAATTTGGGAAACTGATATGGTGAGTATATAGCTATTGATTTCTATTTTTTTAAAAAAAGAATTAATTGAATAATATATCATCAGTGGGAATGGATAGCTCTTTTTGATAAACCCCCACCCCAAACTGGACTCTAATTGTTTTTTTTTTATAATTTTAATCGACTAATTGAGTTTTATAGCATTTCTGGGGGCCTAAATCATCAGACTTATCTAAAAAATAATAATAATATGGAGCATAATTTTTTATTTCTTAGAAAAAAACTAAGGGATGTATTCTGAACGCAAAGCTTAAATTTGATTAAAAAATATTATGCAAAAATGAGAATCTAATGACATAAAAAGTAATAAACTAGCAGTTAAATACCATTAAATCAAAAAAAAAATTGAGCATTAATTTTGTTTTAAACATAGATAATGCAAGGAGATTTTATAAAAATTTGTTTTTTAATTTAACAGAATATTTAAGACTGAATATCACTATTAATGTTACTTTTTATTTATTTATTTATTACAAAGTTCCTAAAAATTAAAATTTTAGAACATTATCTTTCGTGAAAAATGGTTGAGTTTGTAAAGGTGTATCTGTTTTGACTATTGAAATCCAGAGAACTTCAAACTAAGAAAAAAAAACTAAAACTAAAAATAAAAATAAAAATAAAAATGGTATGATTTAAAAGAAAAGTGATACAATTTTGTTTGCTATTTGTTCACTGAATTTTGATATTAAATCCCAAAAACAAAACAAAACTATATAAGAGGCTTGAATTCTTTTCTTCTAAGTACTTATAAATGATATTGACATCCTTAATTCTTCTAACCAATTTAATAACATTTATATGTGGGTGCCTTCATTAGTCATGTTTTCTACTATAGTTTTAATGAATCCTATTTTTATTGCTAAAAGCACGATGTAATTTATGAAGAAATGATATTTGAATAAAATTATTATAAAATTCAAATTTTAATTATTAATTTACGATTTGGTACAACATAATTAAAATTAAATTTTCAGAATGGAGCCAATAGTATTAAATTTAAATCAAAAATCGAAATTGCTAATTTATCACAATTTAAACATAATTTTTTTATACCCAAAAAAAAACAGCTATAATATTCATTTTGCATTTAAAAAACCTAAAATCACCGATAAAACTGGTAATTGCAATATGATAATAGTTCCTTATTTATATATGAGTTAATTAATAAAAAATCAACCAAGCGCACCTGACTCAATTTAATTGAAATTTTATATAAAAATAAAATTTGTTTATTATTTAATTCATTTTTTAGAAAAAGTAATGAGTGATATATTTCTTCTATTAAAATAATAAAAAATCAAAGAAAAATTTTTTAACTTTTAAAAATTCAAAAAAAAACGTTTTTTTATTGAAAATTTCTTTTAATAATTCCAAACACTCGGTTAGAAATAATTTAATTATGAAAAATACGCTTTTAATATTTTTATATTTTAACCAATATTTTATAAGTATAAAAAACTAGAATATTTGATTTTAAACCTGCTGTCTTTGTTGATTTTTGATAAGAATATAGAAACGATATTATATTTATAAAGTTTTTTTTCAGTATTTTTATTTTTGTGTCTTTTTAGAAAAAGAAATAGCTCAAATTTTTCATATTAAAAGATATAAGCACATTGACTTTCTTTTAAGATAACTCTTTTTTTTGTGTAAATAATTTTAAACTTTATCGAAAAAATCATATTCGTGTACTTTAGAGATTTTTTGATCTATAAATTAACTTGCATAAAATTTGAAAAATAAAAATATTCTAATAAGTTATCTTTAATTTAGTTTTCAATTTTATAATAAGAAATTAAGAATGGTTTAACGTATAATTATTTACTCAATTTTGGGGTTATATTAGAGCTCTTTGATTGGATTTAAATCTTAGATAAAGAAATTTTTGTAATAATCAATTTTTCGTGATCAATAAAAACTGTCTTGTTGAAATGGGAAAAGATCTTCATTATTAAAATTATATGATTTTTTTTTCTCGGTGAGATCGATAACGACAAAATTAAAAAGTTTTTCAAACTCAAAGTCATAGTGAAAAAGTTAAAATTCAAACCTAAGTTGTAAAAAAATGTATTTTTTTTCTATGTAAAAAAAATCATCTAAAATATCATGATAAATTGAGGGAAAATAAACAGTTTTCAAATTTTTAGATAATTTATTTTTAAAAAAATAGCCTTTTGTTAAAAAAATGGAACCCCAAAACTCTAAATAAAATATCTGATATTTTTAATATTTCTATAAATTTAGTATTAAAAAAATCGAAAATATATTCATCAAATTAATAATGAGATATTTTGTTTATTTTTCAAAAAAATTTGAGCTTAGATCATTTTCATAATTATTTTATTTCTAACTATTTTACAATCCCATCGTATAATTTTTCTGGTTTTTATGGATTAAATATATTTTCATTAGAATTTAAATCTGTTAAATCTTTTTTATTTAGACCTTCAGAATATTAACAAAAAAAATTCAATTATTTACCGCATCTAGTATTTTTTCGTTATAATTAATAAAAATTTAAGATAAAATTTTATGAATTCGCAGTATAAAAAAAATTATACATACATATTTTTCTTTTTGTTCTTAATTTTTTTTTAATTTATATTTTTAGAAATTTTATGACATTTCAGTTTGAATAGTTATGAAACCACTATTTTGTACCATCCAATAATTAATTTTTTTAAAAAAATTAATCAATCTATATTTGTTAGATATATTTATATAATATTTTTTACATATTTAAATGCATTTTAACACTTTTTGTTTTTTGTTTTTAATATCATATAAATCTAGCAAAAATATATAAAAATAAATTTTAAAAAGATTCACCAATTATATCGAGGTATTTTTTAAGCAAAATCTTATTATATAAAAATCAAAGTACATAAAATGAATTTTTCTCAATTTAAAAAAGAAATAAATATACTAAATAATAACGTTTTGAAATCGTTAGAAAAAATAATTACATATCCATTTAAATGTTAATTGTTGGAACTTTGCTTATTTTTACAATAAATAATATCCATAAAAAAAAACAAAAAAAACCCCCCAAGTCACTTTATTTTATGTTTAATTTTTCTTGTCCACTTAATTTATTAACTATTCTTTTTAAATCAAATTGATCTTTTGATTTATTTCTAATATTATTAATTTGTAAAAACATTTAGGAAAACAAAATTTATTTCTGAAAACAGTTAAAAATAATTTGATATATTATTTGAGATACCTATTTAATGAATGAAAGCAAATTAAATATTGATTTTTAATAATAAAAATATTTCTTTCCCAAAAATTATTATATTTTTATTAGCCGTTTTTTTTAAAACCACAATTTAAAATGAAAATGAAGTTAATTTTTTCATAAAATTAAGATATCAAATATTTTAGCATGTAACAAAGAGAATAAACATAATTTTACCAAGAGCGAAATACATATTAAAAAGTAATATTTCGTAACGTCAGATTTTTGTAGCTTTTTTTAAGTCAATTTTTTTTTCTATGCATTAAAATAGATTGTATGATATTTACTAATATTTATTTTATATGATTAGTTTAAAAAAGTTTATCTTAAATTTAATAAAATGTTTATAAAAAGTGGAAAAAAGTGGAAAATTTTCACCTAACTCCCCTTTTCCACTCTAGCAGCTCCATACCTCAAGAGAATCGATTCAAAAGCCTTCATTTTAAATCAATAATTATAATATTGTTAAACATGAAACTAAATACTGATTTTTTCTTTTAAACGCTCAAATTTAAGTATAAAATAAAATAAATATTTTTTTTTATTAAAAAAATGGTAAAATCATCGGATTTTTTTAGAATATTTGAATTTATAAAAAAATAATTCAATTTATATTTAATTAATATATTTATAATATATGAAGAGAGTAATAAAGCTCCGATATCATTTAAAAAACTCGAATTAAATAGAGTAAAATTCTATGAAATATCCATGATTTCTCTTGGTGGAGATATATATTTAGTCATTATATAATTTCTGGTTATATATATTTTCCTTTATTTATACAAAATTAAAATAAATATCTAGTTTTAATAATCGAATCTGATGAATATCAATATCGTTAGTTGAAGTTATTTTTTAAATCAAAATCACTTTATAGATTTTATTTTTAGATAATTTATCAATTATGAAAATTAAGGAGTATGATTTTGAAAAAAAATGTATAAACCTTAAAAGAGTTTTAAGAAGAAATAAAAATAAAAATATTCCTTTTTTTTTTTTCACTCTAAAATATAGTATAATTTAAAGATGAAAGCCCCTTCAATTTTTATATCTATATTCTAATTTCCAAATTTCACAAAATTAATTTGCTTAGAAATATATTTCAGATCCCCTACATTTAATTTATTAATATTACGATTTTTTTTAATAATTTTTTTTATCTAATACCTAGAATTAAATTTTATTTTATTTAATTTTTTTATTAACTGATTTATCCCAATAAAAAGAAGCATTTTTCTGTATAATTGCGTTTAAAGCCTAATTATTATTTTTTTTATATAGCTTATATTATAATAATTATTTGAAGGATATCCTCTTTTAAGTTAAAATAAAAAAATGGTATAAAATTCATAAAAATAGTTAGCTAAGCTAATTAATCCATAAAAAATTTTAAATTAGCACAATCATAAAATAAAAGATCATAATTTTATGAAATTTTTCAGTGTAGAAATATTTTTACAATTTAATGAATTCGAATTCAAAATAAGGTTTTTTAAGTGTAACAATAAAAGTTAAATTTTTTACAAATAAGCTAAAGTTTAATATTGGGACATTTTAGTATCAATATAAATAAACATGGAAAATATTAATCTGTTTTTTGACTAAATTTATATTATAAGGGCCCATTGTTTTAATACGATTATTTTTTTCTCAAAATTATGGTATAATATTGGTTAATTGCCAAATTAAAAAAAATCCGAATAAACTGTATATAAAAAAATGAAGTTATGTCTCTTATATAATATAAAAAGTGATATAAAAAACAAAACAATTTAATATAAATAAAAAAACTTATTTTGACTAATATATTTCCAAAATTTGGTTGAAATTATAATTTTTTGAATATTTTTGTCGAAAAAAAGGCAGAATCACTAAAATTACTTACTAAAAAATAATTATCAAAATATTATTTTTATTTCTATTTAAGCAATAATCATATTTATGAAATTTATTTAATGTCGTATCAGCGTGTTGAATCTAAAATTATATTCTAATATGAACCATTTTTTTGTATTAAGATGAATCTGAAAAGTTTTATTAGTAAAAATAATAAACTATTAAAATAATATGTAGATATTTTAATAAAATACTTTGGCGATCATGAAACTGTCTAACTAAAGCAACTGATAAAAATTATTTTTTTATTTCCTTTTATAACTCATGTTTTTTAGAATCTCTTGCTCTTAAATAATATTTACCATATGAGAGACTACTAATTAAGAGGGTATTTTGTTTCATAAAACATTTACTAGCCAATTATAAGATTAAAATTATCCAATGGATTTTTTAAATTAAATACAGAGTTTTTATTGAACAAAATAAAAAGGCATTTTCTTTTTTCTAAAATAATAATTGAGAATTTGAATGACGTTTAGTGCATCATAATTATTTTTTATAAATAATTTTCTGGAATATTGGATAAAAAATAATGTTTAGGATTTTTTGCTCAAAAAAGATACACTATATAATTCCCTCTTGATTAAGGTTCTGTCACATATTCATAATTTTGAATCTTTTAAAAAAAAAAGTTTATACAATATTTTAGGGGGAAATTTTACCACTAATGTTTAATAACAAAAATTTATCAATTTCATTGTTGATAATTATTACAAAAAAATCAATTATCCTCAACTGATAAAATAGATTAAAAAATTATTTTTGAACCTTAGGATAAATATTTTTTAAATTCTATAAGAATTTTTTTTCTAAATATTTCGCTGATATTCTTTTAGATATATTATCTCTTGTTTGTAGTGATACCTAATAAATATTTTCCCTTTATTTATTTTAAAATTCTATAAATTTGAAATTTTTGTCTATTCAAGTCTACAGGGTCCGAATTATTTCTTGATTTTTTCTAAAAATTTATATTCATCCAAAAAAAAATTCTGCAATAAGAAAAATTATTCTAATTTAATTTGGATTAGATTATTTAAAACAAAAAAATAAATTATTAGCTTATAATCAAACTTAAATATTTAAATTTCAAAGGTTAAAATCCGAAGAAAAAAAGCTACAATAAATATTATTTTTAACATCCAAAAATTTAGATTATAAGTTGGCGCTTTATGAGGCCTCTTATAATTTTATTATATAATATATTTTTTTATTTCCATTAAATTTTGTGAAAATAGTATATTCATTTAGAATTATGGATAAAATATTTTTTAATACATTTATTAAAAATAATAATATTTTATCGTAAAAAAACGTAAAGATTTAGCCTTTTTATTTTAGTTCAGATTCACTGAATATCAAAATTACGGGATAAAAATGCTGGACCATTATTTCAAATTATGATATAAATAAAATCCGAAATTTCTAACTTAAAACCCAGTTTCGCAATACCTGAAATAAACTTATTGCTTAAAAAAAACTTCGCTTATTCACTTCATTTTTACAATTATTTTTAAAATTTTATTTTTTGAAATATATTTTTTATCATATTTATTTGATTAAAAAACTCATGATATATTCACCAAAATCTGAAACTTACTTAAAGAAGTATTTATAATAAAAAAAATGACATCGTGTTTTTGTTCTTTATATAATAAATAAATAAATATTCAATTTAAAGTTTTAGGATTTAGTGATTTTTTTGATAACGATAATCAATTTTTTAACGAATTATTAAAATTAAGAAATCGATTTATTCTCTAGGTTTACCTTTTCATCTTTACTTATTATCATTATTTTAACCCTCCTAATACATATAGAAATGAACATTTCCTCAAATATACTAAAACTAATTATACTGAACATTTATTGTAGATACAAATCATTATTGAAAAAAAAATAATATACATAAAATTCGTAATTTTACCCTTTCTTAGACAATTGGATATATTTTTTCCAGATTTATAAAAATTCGGTTTTATATAGAGCTGATTTGGACTTCAGTACTGTATAATATTAAAATTCAAGAATTTTAAATGATTTTGATATTAGAAAATCACGTATTATAATATTTAAAATCTAATTATTATTAATATTTAAACTTTTATACTATCTTTATTAACTTTATTATTATGTTTATCCATTATATAATTTTAATTACTTGTATCATTTAAATTTTCGAAACTTTATTTAAGGAAATGATACTAGAAAAAGATAAATTTTAATTAAATAGAGAAATAATAAATAAATTTTGATTGTAAAAATGATTAATTAAATTCTTATAATTTTGAATTGAATACCCAAAATATCCGAATAATATTATAATTAAAAAAAGGTGAGAAAATATGAGAAATTTTTTATTTTATTTTATATATTATATTGAAAAATATTTAGTTTTTTTTGGAAAGAATCCAATATAAAATTTTTGTGCGAAAAATGGAGATTATAATAAATAAAAAATGGTTTAATGTATTACGGTATATTTAGCAGCTTTAAATAATAGTATAAAATCTTAGCAAATAAATGAAGGGTTGTATAAAAAAAATTAATTTTTTAATCCCGGTGATAGTAATTCAGATTAGCCACCAGCTAAACCCGTTTATTTTTTAAATATTTAGTTTAGTTATGAATTATGGAGGTTTTTTAGGTTTTAAGATGGTTAAAAACGTAAAAATGAATAAACTCATTAAAATTTCCCCTCAAGATATGTTGCTGATAAAGCATAAGAAAGATATTAAGTTCTATGATTTTTAGCACCTGCTTTTCTTTTATATTTTTCAAAAAAAAATTTACTTGAGAAAAATATCCCATAAAAAAAATCAAAAATATAAAAAAAGTAAATTTATCAGCGAATTTTCCCTATTATATTTATTATCTCTACCTTTTAAAATTTAAAATTTTCATATCGATGGTTAATTATAAAAATATATTTGGTGAACCAGGAATAAAGATTATGGAAAGCAGTTTTATTATAAGTTGAAAAAAAGAGGTAAGATATTTGGGAATAAACTAATTATAATTCTAAAAGTTAAAAAGTAATAATGTGACTATATATAAATCAAATAATAAATGCAGTATGAAAAAATGCCTAAAACTAATGAAAGAGTTAGCCATTTATTTATTCTAACATGTCAACTAAAAATATTAAGAAAATAAATTTGATTGGTTCGTATAAATTTACATCTTCTTCCTAAAAATCACTAGATAGCTACTAAATCTATTCTTTTATTCTTATTAATTTCTATTTATAAAATGAATTGAATATCTAGTAAATATTAAACAAGCATTGAAAATCTATATTATTATTATAGCATATTTTATATTTAGATAAGTTATGCAATAGTTTGAATATTTATATCACTATAAAAAAAATAACTCCTTTGAAAGCTATGATGCAAAATAGATTATCAAATTTGATTTATAATTATTAATTTTTGATATATTATTAGTTTATTAAAGCTAATAAAGCATAAAATAAAACAAAACCTTTCTATTACAATATTTGAAAAGATTAAATATATTTTAAACATGGCTATCTTCTTTAATGGGATTATTCTAATGAAGAATATTTTTCTACTGAGTTATGTTGTATAAACTAAAGATAATTTACTTTAATTTATTTAATTCTTGAAAATTAAATTTAAGCTTTAGCGTCATAGAGTTTTTTATCATCCAATAGATTTATTGAGATTAAAATATTACTAAACATTTTTTACGAAAACTTTCAATTAAATTCATTAGTAAAAAAATTAAAAGATAAAAATCGCTTGATTTATTCGATAAAACCATCGATTTTTTAAAAAAATACCAGTCATATTTTTCGTTTAATAAATAAAAAATATTAACCTATGTTTTATTAGAAAATGCTTATAGCCCATATGGTATAGTTCAAAAAAAGAATATATATATATAATTGTTATATTAAATTAATTTAATCAAGTTTAGAGTGTTTTTTTTCCCTAAGCCAAAAGAGAAAATAAATTAAAAAATGAATTTTTCTTTTTGATTTTTTTTTGTTATAATCAAAAATATAATAAATTGAAATTTATTAATAAATAATTTTAAAACCTTCGCGCATGAGATTAAAGATAAAATGAAATTTTTTTTATATATAATAAAGAAAATTTACAAAAAAAAACTAAATTAAAAATAACATAAGTTTCTTATATTTTTTAATTCCAATTTATTTAAATTTTAGCTCTAGTTTGTATACAGTTCTGATATTTATTAAATATTAACAATAAATTTTGTCAATTGCGATTATTTTACCAGTATAATGTCGATTATTTAAGAGATAATAAATTAAGTATAAATATTGGTCTTTCAAAATGATAAAAAATGGCCCACTGATGATATAAGAGTTAATGAATGTTAAATGCAATACTTTTAAAACCCCCAAATTTAATACGAAATAAAGATGTAAAGTTATAATGAATGATTTAATTTTTCGATTACTGAAAGTTATTTTATTATTTTTATCTATTTAATGGAATATGTTTGTATATAGTCGAATAATCATTTTTTTGAGTTTATTTTCTGTGATTTTCGATCTATGAAAATAGCTCCAATTTAATGACTGAGTTTGTAAAAAAATAATATGATTAATAATACATTTTTTTGCTAATATTTTATATAAAATCGAATTTGGATGAGATGTATTTTGGTTTTATAATTATTATATCCATAAAATCGATTTATTTTATATAACTTCCCCAATTAATTCAGATTATTTCTTTGCATTTAACTTATGCTTTTTTTTCTGAAAGTGAAAAAGAAAAAAATTTTGTATTATTTTGTAAATAAAGTAATTTAAAAATAAGAAATAATCTTGAATGCTATAAAAAAATTTTCTTTTTTTTTACGGGAAATTTATTTCAAAGTTAATAAAAAGGTACATAAACTAATTTAAAAAAATTAAAAAAAGTGAAAAAAGTGAACTTTTTTTCAAAAATTTTTCACCCAACTCCTCTCTGCCGCTCTAGTAACTCAATAACTCGAGGGAATATGTTCAAGTCTATGGATTTAAATTATAAACAGAAGACTAGCAATAAAAATCATCAATATTTATTAGTTTCCCCTATAAATTTTGTGAATTAAAGGGTACTTACGCCTGGTGCCACGCGATGGCTAATATTGAAATCAGGCTAATCATGCATACATACTACACATATATCTTCTTTGAATATGGGTAAATTTAATAATAGTTTTGATATATATTCGATCTAATATTTGTAATTTGATACAAATTTTATGCTTTTTAACAAATAAATTTTTTTAAAATAAGAAATAAAGAAAATTTTCAAGTGGGAGTATTTAAACTTTAAAGAAAGATTAATTTCTATATTTTATTCAAATGAGATTAATTTTTATTCAATTAAATATAATTATTTCCACAAAATAATTATATTTTCTAAAATTAAAAGATATAGATTAGTTTTTTTGTAGCTTTTAGTTTTTTAGTTCAAAATTAATATTTTAAAATATCCTAAAATAGTTTTCCTATCAATCCATAGAATTTGGTAAAGATGTTAATTTTCAAAAAATAAAGTCAGAGAAAATAAAAAATAAAAATTTTTTTTTGTTAAAATTACTATTAACCAAAAAAAAAACATTTTTTTTATGATTCGAAGCAAAAGACATAAAAATATGGATGAAACCAAATAAGTAAACAAAAACATCGGCAAAATAATATTCAATTGATTTTTATAATAATAAATACCTAAATTCTGTTTTTATATTTGATTTTATTACTGTTTTTTCAACACTATTTTATAGAAAAAAAAATCTATTGGTGTTATAAATCATTTTTTACATTTTTTTCTCCAAAATCAATTGAGAAATAAATTTTATCAAGTTTTTAAATCCAATATTAGTTTTTTAAAATCAAAATTTATTTATATGAAATAATGGAATTAACCTATATGGGAATTTGTTAATATAGTTATCTACATTGTTATAAAATTAATTATAGTGGCTTTAAAAATTCAAAGCATCTATTTTTTATATTTAATGCTAATTATCAAAAAGGAGAATCTATTAATTTTGAATTTTTTGAATTTCAGCTTAAAATAAATAGGTTACTGATATTTAAAAATTAAATTTATTAAAAATAAAAATTCTGTGATACAAAAAAGAAAAAAAACTAAAAAATTAAAAAATAATAGAAAAACACACTTACACACATATAAAATATGAGGATACATGAATTTGGATTATCCGAAAATAGGGTAAATGTTTATACCTTTTATTTTTTAAAAACATTTTCATAAAAAATGTGTAAGAGGTATGATATATATATAAGCAAATTTAATTTAAATTTAATACAGTAGGGGTTTTACGAAAAATCGGTTTAATAAAACAAGAAATATTATATTAAAATTTTTAAAAAAGCCAACTTAATGCTGTATTTTACTTACACAAATGTGCACATTTTTTTTAAATTTTTAAATTTGGCATCGACATGTATTAATTTATAATCAGAAAAAGAAATTATATTAAAGTCAGTGAGAATAATAGCAAGCTTAATAGTATATTTTACTGATATTCGAAAATTAATCACATTTTTTATAATTTTTTGGTTTTTTTCTTTCAAAAAAATAAAGTTTAATGTACAAAACCCGTTTTAATCATATAAATATATATACGCGTAAAATTTATTTTAAAGTTAATATAAAACCAAAGAAAATTATATAAAAGGATAAAACCCCAATTTTATTCATAAAACTACCAGCTGCCACATTATAAGCTCCGAGTTTTTTGTGAATTAGTTTAAGGGGGCTCAATTATTATTCAATCTTTATGCTTAGGTGCTCAGCGCACGAAGAATCCAGCCAGAAATTTTGCTGACTCTAATACAAATTTGCGATTAGAAGTATCAGCTTGAAGCAAACTCAACCCCTTCAGGGCCGATGGTGATAAAAAATAGATGTCATTTTTTATATAACATTTAGTTTAAAAAATAATATTTGTACATCATCGGGCAAAATAATGAAAACAAGCCAGTTGACATGGTTAACAAATGAAAATAGGAATTGGAATCAAATTTGGGAACAGAAAGAGTTAAAGTGTGTTTAGACTCCCCCTTCAATGAGTTTCCCAAGTATCACCAGCTGATATTCTTTGAAATTAGAAAGTTTGTTTTTATATCAGACCTGATCGGCGTAGGCATGAACAGCCGATCACCTAATTCCGTTGTTTTTTTCCATCTTTTGCTGTTCAGAAGTAAGTGATCGATTGTTTCAGGAACACCTAATTTGCAGGGTGGGTAATTTTGTATTACTGCATCATCAGCAAGTAATATAACAGGTGCTATATATGAGCACCGGCGCCTATAGTGATTTCTGTGTCAAGTACTTTATTCTCAGTTTTATGGCGTGTGAATTCAGTTTTGGCTAAAGGTATGGATATAGAAATAATTCCAGTTAAAATAAAAACATTGTAACCCAAAAAACCTCTTTAAAGATCACAGCTGCAAGATTAATAATTGGTAAAAATTTTAAAGAAAAATTATAACATTTGGGAGAAAAAATTTCTGCTTTGAAAACAAGAAACTTTAATACAAAAGTATAAAGAGAAGCATGATATCAAAGAATAAGATCATTCAGGAAATGTGAAAAAAAATATATTGAAGTATGGGGATGTATGAATTGTTTTTAAGATTGAAAGTTTGAGATGAATTTTTTTTATAAAAAGTGTATTTAAAATAATAATTATTGGTGGAACCCTTGAATAACGGTTTTGTAGTGATCATTAATAACAGGCCTTTTAATTTTGTTGGCAGCTGTTAAAAACCCGTTTTCAGAAGTCCACTGCTCTGGATCAATATGGAATTTGGATATTCGCTCCTGTTTCGACAATCCATTGGAGGCAGCAACTGATTCCAAATCAGACTTTATAGAATCTATAATGAATTTATTTTTGGTCAATTCAGTCAAGTCGTCGCAATCAATTTTGTTTTGAGATGCAAATCTGGTCAAGTAAGGAATGTTTAAAGATATGATTGCGAACGGCTGATTTTGAGTTGAATCTGCAGAAACAACAATGTTCGCAACAAAGAGAGACAGCTTATACAACGATTCAAGCTTTTCAATAGCAATGTACTCACCATTAGCGAGTTTAACAATGTTCTTGATTCTATCGATAAGCTTAAGCTCTCCATTTTCAAGGAAAGTACCTATGTCACCCGTTCTAAACCAACCATCGGAACTTAATACCTCCTTTGTTTTTTCTGGGTTATCGAGATAACCTTTGAAAATCGATGGACCTCTAACAAAGACTTCACCACTTTTATTTGAGGCATTGTATTGTGTTCCTTCTACATCAACCAATTTAACCTCAACGGAGGGTACTAAACCACCAACAGTCCCATCTGTATAGTTATTGGGAAGCTGAACAGCCACAAGCCCACCAGTTTCAGTCATTCCATACCCCTGAATTATAGGGCACAGAACAGTTGATAAAAGTTCTTGGGCTTGGGTTGGTAATGGTGCACCACCGGTGATAGCAAATCTCAGATTTCCTCCAGTCACAGCTTTAACTTTTTTGAAAATAAAGCTATCGAGCAAGTAGGTGGAGATTCCAAATCTTTTCAATGTAGGGGCGATTCCATAGGCACATCCATAAAAGATAGATTGTGTGAGATAGCTGAGTTTTTTTAATTCAGATAATATACCAGCTCGAACTGAGTTCCAGACTTGAGGTACACCAACCATAATAGAGGGCTTTAATTCTTGCATATCTCCTTTGCAGTTCCTAACAGAGTCACTGGTTAAAGTTTTTGGAGAGCCATAGCCAAGAGATAGACCCATGTGAATAGCAAGAACTTCGACCATCAATTCAAGAACGTGGGCAAGAGGCAGATAGCACAATATAGTATCATTTCCATTAGTGTATATTTCTAAAACACTTTCCAAGCCGCCACAAATACTAGATATGTTGCGGTGAGTGATTACAACGCCCTTGGGCTCGCCAGTACTTCCAGAAGTGTACATGATAACAGCTACATCCTCAGAGTTTGGGGGATTAGGCGATATTGCGGCATTATTTCCAATTTCATACAGCTCATCCAAGGATAATACGTTTTTATAAGAAGATTTTAGGGAGGAAATTAGTTCTTCTTTTGGTTTAGAGGATCCAAAGTAAATGATAGAATCTAAATCTGGGCATAGTTTGCTATCACCTATCTGCAAAGCAATCGATAATCTATCGACAGGTAACAAAAGACATCTCGATTTGGTTTGGGAGATTCCGTGCTGCAAACCTTCTAATTTCAAAGTATCGTAACTTGTGGCGACTTGAAAGCTCTGCGACATGGAAGCAATAAATAGAAGCATCCATTCGGGGCAGGTATGAGAATAAATCATCAATCGATCATTTTTGGAGAGGCCTAAACTGGCCAGACCAGAGCCTAACGCCAGGGAGTAATCGAAACTTTCTTGGTATGAGCGCCATTTGTACTCACTTAGCTCATAGTATACCCACTCTTTTTCGACAATAGCGGGCTCTTTTTGGTTTGGAACGTTTTTCTTGATTTTCTTTGTTTCAACGATTTTGTTGAGAACTTCTCTATGGCCAAATAGGTTCTTGGAGGAGTTTTTTTTTACAGAACTTTCGATAATTTGGAAGATGGTGTTTAAACCATCACGGGTTTCTGTGATTAAAGAATTTGTGCAGATGACGCTGCGCTTAACCGGACCTTCATCAGGACTGGCAGAGGGAGAGAAATCATACACCCATTGTTTGAGGTCTTTGAGTTCCTCAAGAGTAGGGATGTGGTTTGCTTGACTCATCTTTTTCTATTATTGAAAACAAAGTAGCGATAAGATGGAATAGTGTTTATACCGATAGAAATAATGCCGTTTGAGTGCTGAAAAAGTTGTAGGGGATGGATAAGTGGAATGCCATGTGATTATTTGGCGGCCAGATGGTTGTTCAGGGGCAACGATAGTTGTTGTCTACAGGACACAGACCAGACCACTTGAGAACAGATTCCCCGCTTCAGCCAATGGAGTGTTAGAAAGAGTTAATATAAAATTAATATTCGCAGTTAATGCAATTAATATCAGCTGATTTATAGCAGACCACAATTTCAGCCAATAGAATGTTTTATAGTATGTTTCAGTCAACGCTAATAAATTGGCATATTGGCGAAATGTGAAAGTTTCAATCCTTAATCGTTTATGGTAATTCCAATTCTGCTATCGTATTGTAGAGTTCCATATCGGCAGCTCTTTTTTTGTCAATGATAAGGATTGGTTCTAGCTATCGGTCGAGTGGGGCGCAATTGGATAGCACTCGATGTTTTTGATCAAAAACAGTTGCCAGATTTTAGACTCTTAGGCTAGATGGTCAGAAGATCCCTTCAAGTTTATTTATAGCTATCTTTATATTTGGGTTTCAGATTTTGCCCACAATTTATATTTATTAATATTTCAAATATTTCATGATTTTTATTAATGTATTGATAGATGCGATTTGATATCGTCGTAAAATGCACTCCAAAGAATGCAAATAATAATAATCATCCGAGATTAACCTATACTAAATACTGTTTTCTTTTGAATCGCAAATTGTGCATTTAGAGGAACGAAATAAAAACCTAAGAGAAGGTAAAACTGGGCCATAAATATCCTTAATAAACTCTTGGGTGCTATTGGTGATAGTTCGAATTGTCTAGATCGTTCTTAGAGACCAAAGGCCTCTCTACAATTAGTGTTGGGCCTTTCAGGTCGAATTCCGATTTAATGATATATTTTGATGTATAGTGGGATAAAATAACATAATTAAGATATACTGGTTTTCGGAATAGAATAAAGCCTGCCCCAGTTTCACCTCAGTACCATTCGCCATTTATAAAGCCACATTTGACGCTAATGTAAAGCTAGGCACCGCTAAAAGTATGCGGTAAAGTGTACAAAAAATATATTAAGTTGAAATTATTTATAAATGTCATAAATCTGAAACATTAACGGCGAAAAAAATAATATGATAATCAGCAGATTATTAAAGCTTTTCAGCACCAATTTCAAATCCTCACCACAGCTCTTGGAAAATCATGAGGAATAGGTTGCCCTGAAAATGGCACCATGAAAATGAACTAAAATGGGACAAAATAGCAAAAATAAGCCAAATTAATAAAGAAAGGGTTATTCGTCTCTGATGTCCGAAATAAGGTAAAATAATTCTAAAACAGTTCAATTAAATTAATTTATATAATAGAAAAACATCTTGTCTAGTAAAAATACCGGAATCATATTTAAATTTCACGAGGAAATACTCAATAAACAGGTTTTAAATCACGAAGTTTAACTTTGAACAAACCTGATTAATATAAAAATTATATGAAACCATAAAAAGCTAGATAAATCTGTTTAAATTAATACAAGATCTGAAAAAAAAATCCAAATAGGACCAGAGGAAATTGAACCACAAAGGCGTTCTTACCTTGTTAAAACTGGAAAAACAAATTCTATTATAGGCAAATTGAAAACATGAAGAAAACTTTAAAAAGTATTACCAAAATCCAAAATCAAGTACTGTACAGTTTTTTTTACTTTATCAACTTTGAAATCTCAAAAATATACTAGTTTTAAAGGGCTCTTTGAACCTGAGTATCATTCTTCATTACTTTCAGACTGTTTTAAATAAAGAATCGATCATAAAAAAAAACATTACTAATTATTATCTTTGAATTGAATACTGAATTTAGCAGGTTTGAAAATATTAGATCCACTTTCAAATATTTTTTTTTCAAAAAACTGTGACCTTAAACTTAAAAATACTAGTTTTCAACACTCATATAAGGTTTAGAACTCAAAATATTCCACAATGGAGTTATATTTTGCACTTTTTTTTAATTTCAAAATATTTTCAAGACACTTATTGACTTTGATCAACCAATATTCATTCATCTTTTGTTTAACACACAGTCCTAAATTCTAAAAATGAACCAGTGGTAATTGCAGTATTATTTAGATAAAACTATCGAGATAAAAGAATTAAAGCTTTGAATTAAAAAACGAGGTTTGAAATTAATAAATGGTCCCATAATAATATTTCCTCGGAACATTCACCGAAAATAAGTGAACCCCATTTGTAATCGATTCTTTCAATTCTATACGATCTGATCCTATAATATCGATTTTTTCAATCTCGGCAATCAAATATGATTCATAATATTCTGAAATAAAGACCATAATTAACCAATGTTAAATTAAATAACTCGAAAGCATGGATAAGTTACTCGTTTTTAACGCATAATATAGAATATGCATATAAAAAGCTTCTGTGTAATTTTATGGTAAGTATATCGAAAAGGATTTTTTTTCATTTGTACTTCATCGTAAGAACAGAATAAAATGATGCTTAAAATTAACTTTAGAATTGTTTTTTAGATCCAATTGGCAGCTTTTTAGAGATGGGCGTATAATTTCCACTCTTTGTGTATTGTCTGTGTGTAAAAGGATTCCATTAGTCCTTAAAAAGACATGATTTTCAATTAAGGCTTACCTATTATTTTTTCTCCTGAGTTTTTATTATAGTGATTTTATCTTGACACGGAATTCTAAATCCGAGCTTTAAAATATTCTCCAGATAGTTATACAATAATTTCAGGATAGATCAAGGACAAGGACATCGAGTTTCCAGAAATTTTTTTCTACTTTAGATGATGATTAGTATATTAATTAAATAATACATCAAACTCAAAAAGATAAAATTTAAGTCAGGGATTTATGCAATCTTCATGATAAAATAGTGATTTTACCAATTAGTAGACTTAAAAAAAATACACATGTATAAATTTTGAAGCAGAATAGTCAAATATTAAAAAAAAATATATATAATTTTAAATCCAGATCTTTAATATTCGTTTAGATAAGAATTTATTTATTTTTTAGGATTGAAGATTTTCTCTTTTATTTCGCATAAATTTTTTTGTTTCAAAAAACGTATGAATATTGTATTATTATTCAGAAAAGTAGCTATGTGAAACCAGTTTTAAAAATAACTTGTTAACTTTGATCCATTTTTAGAAGTTTTATAAATTTTCTGTCTAATATATATGAATTTTATAAAGTTCCTAAGGTTTTCATTTGCAAATAAAAAAACAATATGTAATATAGTTATATGAATTTTTTCAGAAAAAAAGATAATAACCTATTCATAATTAAAGTATGACAATTCAAAATTTAATTCTAATAAAATATTCTGTAAATTTTTACTAATTCTATGTGATTAATGATTGAAATGAAGATTTTTTTTTTTATCGGGAAATATATATTGAAATGAGACTTGAAGATTTTTTTACATGAAATGTTATAATGGAAAAGCATTACTTTTTGTTTTTAGTATTTCAGGAAATAATTAAATATTATATTTCAAATAAAGAGTTAATAAAAAAAATTAATGGTTAGAAGGCAGTAAAAGAATTAAGCTAGAATATATAAAAAAAATAATTAAAATCTTATTATAAAATTCTGCAAATTAGAAAAACTATATATATGAATATATATATTCAAAAGCCAATATGAATTTTTCAATGTGATTTACTTTGAAAGAGTTTTTAAGCTTTGAGATGACCATAATAAAAAATCTTTAAAGACTCAAGCTCGAAAATGACCCCTGTATGAGATATAGCATTTTTTGATTTTATATATAGCGCATTTACTTGATTTTATTATATTAAAATAAAAATGAAAAATAATTGAATGTATTTATGATTTTATTTTTGTTTTATTTTAAAAAGAGGCTTATTGATAAACCTCATTTATATAGGTATTCCAGTGATCGTAATGAATTTTATTTGGGGTTAGATAAATGTATAGTTTCGAAAAAAAGCTCACCAATTATTAAATAAATTTATATAAACCACCAAATTGATAATTTGTTACAAAATCTAGGTTAAATATAAGAGGAGAGTAAGAAAAAATTAAAGCGATATTTAAAGTACTACTAATTTTTAATGTAGAGTGAATAGTTCGAAAAAAAAAATAGTCATTTTTAAATAAAAATAATATCCTTTTACAAATTTTAAAAAAATTATTAAGATATTTTGAAAGTTTCAAGATTAAATATG
>LSSL01000835.1:0-21922 GCA_001953115.1 Smittium mucronatum | reverse complement strand
AACTTTTGAGTTGTAAATCTCCAGTATGAGAGCCGACCAGAATTTTTTATAACGTTTTTTTTTTTTTTTTTTGTTATGCCGCTTGCAACCTATTCCATTTTTTTGTGTAGATCCCTTTAGAATCGATTGATTGGTGATGGTGTCAATTTCCAGTTTATTTTTCCAGGTCCTTTTGTTTTTAATAAATCAGAACCGTTTTTTTAAGGCAGAGTCTAGTTTTTTGTAGTTTTTTTAAGGCAGAGTCTAGTTTTTGTAGTTTTTTTGGTTGATACTTTTTGATGATATATTTTACATTAAATAAAATATTTTTATTTATTATTCTTTTTTTCTTTAGGGGGAATTTATTTAAAATATTTAAATACTAGAAAAAACTAAAATAAAAATACAATAAAAGGAAAAAATAATTAATGAATCTCATCCCATCCCCATCTGTCGCTCTAGCGGCTCCATACCCACTGGGCATTGTATCAAGGTTTTATTTTGTATACGTGCATAGTTTTATACATGGATCATGGACCAAATCTGGTTTGAAATAAAACCCCCCCCCCCCCCCCCCCGCACATTTCCATCTCGGGGTGAAGTGCACGTTGGGTTTATTTTAATAGAACCGAATTTTTCTACATATATACATACGCCCTGCCTGCACATAATAGAAAAAGGATGATGTAATTGCGAGGTATGATATTTGTATGTGGGTTTGTCTCAAGTAGGTTGAAAGAGAGGGTGGATGTGAACGGAAGGGTATGTTGCCACTGATTCCCGACTTGTAGTGCGAGTCTCAGCTGTATCGGTTTTAATAAAGGAAATTGGTTTTTATAAAAACGGTTTTTACAAAACGAACCCCAGAAGCTAAAAATATCAATTTGCTGAAAATTTTCCTCAAAATTTTTTATACAAGAGGTAGTGGAATTAAAATATGGGCTCATTTATTTACATGTTACTGTTCACCTTATCAAGAAAACCGACCAGTCGGTACAGACCGGAAACGCTCAGCCGAATGTTAATTTAAGAAAAAAGTGTGAATTCTTTATTTTTAGTATAATGGAAACGAATTTAAAATTAAAAAAATAATGAAATTTATGGAAAGAACGGAAATTTTGGAGATAAATTGGCTTGCAAGACAAATAAAATCCGGGCGAAGAGAGAGGAGATGGTGGGGGGAAAGGGTACGACTACGGATATTTATTTAGAAAAGAGGGTGTCGATTTTAGGTATAAGGTGTTGGGCGACGGTGAAAGAGAAGATGAGTTTAGGACCGACAACAAGAATTTTAGGCACGAGACCCTTGAACAAGGCACCGAAACCTTCGTTCTTGAGCATTTCTCTGAGAATGTAAAATCCAGAATCGGTGTTACCAAAAGATTTAGATTGAATACGGGTTTTGATAACATCAAGTGGGGCACTAACAGTGATCGATGCAACAGCACCACCAATAGAAGATACGAAATTCTGGAAAAAGGTAGCCTTGTTGTAGTCTTCTAAGCCAAAGAAGTATTCTTTAACGGCAGCTGAGCCACCAAACAGGGCGAATGAACCAGGAGCGTTACGAGCAACTGTCCATGATGCTCCACGGTACAGACCAGTACCCTCATCCCTGATGATTTTGAGGAAAGAGCGGCCCTTGAAAGCTTCTGGATTCGTTTGTCTCTTGATTTTGAGGACATCAAGAGGGAGAAGAACGACTTCTCCGATACCTATGAGTGACCCTGCAGATGCATGCAAAATAGCTTTTCCATTGCGCTCACCAAAAGCTCGAGAAAAATCGGTACCGTAACGGACAGTCAAATAGTCTCTGACAACGGGTTGACCACCAAACTTATACATTCTTTGAAGGATCTTGTATCCAGCGGCATATCCCATACCAGGGAATAGCGATAGGAATCTGCGACCAACTCCTTTAGTGGCTGCATCTTTGAACAAAACGCGGTTCAGATTTTCTACACCTTGGTTGAATGGAATTCCAGAACCGAAAATCTAACGAAACGTATTAAATAGCATATTAAGAAACCAATTCAAGATGACTTAAGGGTTGCAAACTAAAAGAGCAGTAAAGTGGAAAATACCTTTGTAGGATTGGTCATTAGACGCTTTGCAATAGTATCAACGGGATGGAAGAGAACTAGCTCACTGATCCCAGCAGCTCCGGAACCAACCAAACGAGCGATCCCCGATTCGGACTTTTGCTTAGTAGAAGTGGCCATGTTGTATTTAAAATATTTCTGTTAAATTAAACGAGAAATCACTCCTCTCTCTTTCTACCGAACACGATTTTGGAAGTGTAAAAGTAGAAAATAAGATATAATATATATATTATCTAGAGATAACAAGTAAAATATTTTGCCTAGAAATAAATACCATTCAATAAGCAATTTACAAAAAAAAAGCTTACCAGATCTATTTACGTAATCTCAAACTCCACAGAAAATTTTTTTTTACGGGATCAAGAAATGGTCTGATTATTTGCGCACGATTGGGCAGAAATGGCCGGAATTAGAATAGAGATTATGTCAATGGCGAAAAAAGCGGGAAGAAGTTGAAGATAGCGACCAATCAGTGGCAGAATAGGAAATGAAGGCGATAAAGGAATTCATCAATAAAATTGCCATAAAACGAAACTCAAAAATTCAGAAATGAAAAGTAAGATAGATAAAAAATATGATTGAATTAGACGAAATACACAATTAAATGATATTTGGATTTTTTTTTAAAAAAACATTAGTAAACAAACATCTATTCGTCATCTTCTTCGACCTCCTCGCCATCGTTAGCAGCAGCACGCTTGGACTTTCTTCTGGCGACACGACCTGGGCGACCACCACCATATGGAGAAGTGACGGCAAAGTCAATATGTTTCTGGCTGTCCAAACGAACAATGAAGGATGGTACGGTAACAAGTTGTTTACCGACAGCAATGTGTCTTTGGCGGATAAGGACACGGGCGTGGTGGACAGACTTGGCCAAACCGAGTTTGAAGATTTGGGTCTGAAGACGGCGTTCCAAAAAGTCTTCGACGCGGAGGGATAGTACGTAATCGAGCTTTGATTTGGTTTCGTCCAATACACCAATGCGGATCAAACGTCTGATCAAGGCGTTACCTTCGAATAGACGACGGGGATCTTTGGCATCCAACTTAAGGAGCTCACGAGCAGCTCTACGAATGTTAGAAAGAGTGTAGGACACACGCCAGATCTCATTCTTGTTCTTGAGTCCGTATTCACCACAAAGTTTGAGTTCTTGGTCAAGTCTCTCCTTTTCGTAAGGACGTCTTGGGACCTTATTGGTTTTTGAGTCTATTCATATATAAAAAACAGTTCTGGTTAAATGTTTTTCGATGAGAAAATAATAATATTCGTGATAATAAATCTGATGAGTATTATAAATCGTTACAGTTGACTGGAGGCATATTGTAAAATCAAGTTTCGTAACTTAAAAGTGTAGTTGTATATAAAACAAAATCTCGTGCTCTTTTTTCCCGAACCGAAACCTCTAATAAACGGGCAAGAAAAAATATTTATGCAGATTTATAAAATGAAAAACTTTAAGAGCAAAGCACAAACACTGAAAAACAAAGTATTCGAATTGGAGCAAAGAACAATAAAATGGAAAGGAATGAGATCTTACCTAGAAATCTTCTTGTGGAAGAAACAAAACTCAAAAAATCAACCGGTGGTATATAACTGGAAAAAAAAAGAGAGTAAAGAGGGTTTATCAATATTACGCCTGAAAACTTACAATTTCTTGTTCGTTTCGAATTAGTGTATTAAAAAAAAAAAATCTTTACATCCCTCCCCACCGACATCAAGCTCAATGGTCCAATATCTCTCCCCTTTTTTTTTCTTAACCCTCCCACCCATCTCCTCCAACCATTAAGTTAATTTCTCTCTCCCATCCTTTACTTTGTCCATTTTACCCTAATCTCTGCATTATTAACCCAATAGATACAATAATATCAACGATCTATCAAATAATTGCTGGTTTATAACGTATTAAGAACTTTGATACAGGAACATATACCAATGAAATATGTTTGTTTTTATGTTTAAATCCAATGGATACTCACACTCTTGCGTTATAGGCATGGAACATTGGCATGTAATTGGGTTTTCACTTTCCTGGAGCTGATTTACAATAAGGCTGACCCTTTCTTCAAACCAAAAGCTCATTTCTGCCCTTTTCCCCATAAAACAAGTGTATGCTGCATCGCCAAATGTGCCGGACCACCCTGCCAATTGAGCTCATGATCTTTTGCAACTAGGCGTTAGTGATGTTTCTACCCTTTCAGTTTAACAACTAAATTATGATATATCCAATAATTGCCTCTAGCATTATTTATATCCTAATTGCGAAAATCTATTAGCTGTATTTTAGGTATATTCAAATACAAATATAGTAACTAATAGAATTCACGTATTTTAATTGCGAAAACCAATGCTCTGGAATTCCCATCTAACTCCTCCCCAAAATTTCATTAAACGTAATGAGAGCTACTAAAGACATTTTGTTCTAAAAAAGCTGACCAATGCTGTCATATGAGATAATTTCGAATTCCAGGAGGAAGAGGGGTAAGTCATCATTTACACCCCTCTCACGAGCCCTTAGCATTGTTATAGCCCAAAAACTATATTCTGGCTTATTGGGGATCACTCTTTTCATTTCGTTATTGGTGATATGATTCAATGATATCCAATTGCTTTTGCTGATACTTTGAGCACCAATTCGTTCATTAAAAATATGTATCCATTGGTAAATATAAGTGTGTAGGGTCAGTTTATAAATGAAATTAAATAGGCATAAATTTAGTGGCCTAAATCACCTTTTATCATGAAATTATAGAGGCCTATTTCTGAGACAGGGAATTTACATGCTTGCAGCAAAGATCAGAACATTTGGTACTTTTTCCAGTTAGCATTTTTAGGACCCAGAAATAAATTAAACTCCTATTCGCCAAATATTGCATTTTCCATTCGATGGTTATTGTAAATAATCCAATTACACAAGTCTATTCAAAGTTTAATGTTTGTATTGACCGAAAACTGAGTGCCATTTTTGTACATATGGGCCTGAACGGGTTAACGTACAAAGGCACAAATTTGGTTTACAATTTGCATCCAATGGTAGTATTTCGAGGCAGATATTTTTCCAAATATACATTTTTAATTGGCTATTTCTCCAACTTTTGTATAAATTTAGCCATTTTATAACAAATCGGGATATAATTTATTTGGTGACAGAACAGGATAGGCCACTAATGATTTTGCCATCAACTCGTTCACCGATGATGTGAAATACTAACTCTAATTTGCTAGGCTTCGAATAATCTTACTTGACAATTAAAATAAAACAACCAATAGATTGTGGCTGTTGTAAGCAATTCAAATCTGTATGAATATTGGCAGTTGATGATGGCACAATTAAGCCTACTGGCTGTTCAAGAGTTTAAGAAATGCACCATTCCTTGCTAGATATTTGGAATTAGTGAAAACTTATAAAGTCTTATATGGAAAGGTGTAAAACGAATGTGGCCTATAAGAATCCGTAAAATAGTAATTTATTAGACATTTTTAGAGATTTAAAGATTTACTATGGTTGAATGCATGCACAGTTAATAATCTATTGAGGGAGGAGAGGGAAGGGAGGAGGAAAGAGGCTAAGAGAACAAGACAAATAAAAACACTGTTGCGATTAGCACCAAAAACACCTTGATGTAGAGCCAACGGTTAGTTGATATGTTCTGGTAGTAAGTGAGAAGTTCGGAATGAGCGCCAGAGATGTTGGTGTGTACATCCTCAATCTGCATGTCAATTCTCTGAACGACATCCCGCTGTTCGGATACCATGGTAGCCAGCTGCTGGAATATTGATCCTAACTCACTGATGGTAGACTCTATTGCTTTCACTGCTTCGTTTCTGGACTGCTGGTACCCACTCTGTTCTTGGATCAACATTTGCTGCTGTTGCATTGCGTCTTGTCCAAAAGTCGGCAGCGTTAAAGCTGTATATTCGCTTGAATTATCTTCTTGAAGATTAGGCGAATTGTATACTCGTGCTGCTCGTTTCGACAAGTAAGATTGGGCTCCTTTTTATAAACACATTATTTTCATTAAAAAATATTATGTTAAAAAAAGATGTCCTTACCTGATTGTTCTACTGAAGGAGGTAGTTGTCCTACAAGTAGCTTATCCCTCCTACTACTTGATTCTTGTAAATTCTATAAGGGAGAGAAAAAAAATCACGGTTGGGAAATTTCACATAAAATAGATTTGAATCATTTTAACAAAAGCTACCTCGCGCCTAATTTCCAACACGCTTTTGAAACTGTTTGATGTGGTGGCTAATTTTGACTGTAAAAGTATAACCACATTGTTGTTATGTTGTTCTACCTGCTTCCCTCCATTTTTTTTACTGTGTACACTACTTTGAAGTTCCATAATTTGTTCATTAATTTTTGCTATATTCATCTTTACTGTTGCCGTTAAATCCTAAAATCCGAAAAATCGTCGTGTAAAATAATTATTTCCTTATTGTTGAATTTACTTACATTAATATCACCGCTCGAATCCTCAAAGATTGTTCGTTTTCGTGCCACTAAAAAGGGGGTAATCGTGCAAAAACAGTAAATTAAATATAGTTAATAGAATAACCAGCATTTTCAGACAAATAAAAAATGAAGATTACTCTTTGCTAAATCCTCTAAAACTACTGTTGTATCGTGGATATTCTGTGCAATTTCCTTGGCTTTCTTTGAGAAGAAACTATTTTGATCATTTGTGGTTATAGTTTTTTTCGGAACGATCGAGCCCCCCTCGAATCCCTTCTTTGTGTTGGCCCGCTTCTTTAATGCCGCCACTATAGTCCTGAACTCAACCGTCCTATCCCTCTGATCCCTAATCCTTGACATTTCGTACTTTTCTCAGCGTAAAAATAAGAATAGAAATTAAAGCGGGTCGTTTTCGCATTTCTGCGGGTAATTCCCAAACCTTGATATCTTATTCTCATGTTTAACAGATATTAATTGATGTTATGTTGTTCGTCTCCCTAAACACAGCCAATTATATTTTTCCTTCCAATATGCCCACACATTAATGAGCCCACAAAAGGACAAACGTTTCAAGAATTTGATGTTTCTCAAAGACATTGCCTTCCAGTAAATATCCAATCATGTGAGCAAATAATAACTATTCGTAAATTGAAAAAATACTTTTGTCGATTGGCGATCTATCTGCCAATAGCACCAACACTGCTACTTTTTAACAGCAACGACTCTTCTCCCATATGTTTTACCAGTCCTAAGCACGGAATGATAGATGCCTTGGCTTTAGATGGCTTTGATCCTTCCGGGATCGAGATTGGTACAAAAAGTAGCACTCAATTTCCACTCAATAATCAAATACGATTCAAACCATTCTCCTATATTTGAATTTTAACGAAAATTCCTCAAAATGGAAAGTAATAAATCGAGCAACCCTGGTGCTCAGAAGGGGTCTTTATCCTATTTAAGGGCTTCAAGTGGAAAATCTCAATCAAGACTAATAAGTTTATATCATGCCAACTCTGAGCTGTATTAGGCGGTGAGCGGTAGAAGCGTCTTACAACAGCATAGTGTGCATGTATATCACATAAATAGCATACTCTTCCGTGTCATTATATGTTCTTCGAGGTCCAACAGCCTGTCAGATAGTTCATTTTCTGTCAATGAGGTTAAATTCCAACTTTCAGGAACTTATCATACAGAAAAAAAATTAAGAAATGTTGTGGTTTCTTAATAAAGACTATACATTTAATTGTTTACTTTTATTTCTTTCAATAATATTTTGTCACAAGATATAACATGTGAAAACTAAATAAAAACCAACAATGTTAATGTTCGAAATAATAAAAGACTCGAGCGTAAAACACTTGTCCCGTTGCAATTTTTTTATGTTGGTTTATCATTTGCTTGGATTTTGAGCTCGATTATTTACTTAAATAATAGTGTCTGCGCTTATGTTTACTTTTGTCTGGAAACTAGAAATTTTTAGGATGGTAAAGTTCCATATAAACCAATTTTGCTTATAACAATAAAAAAGTACCAAATATGGATAGGTGCTCATTCTGGCATCTTTAGTCAATACTGTAACTATACTCGTTTTATAATAAAAAAAAACACCATTCCGATTTTAAAGTTCTACAAAAAACTATATCTCACTGAACTAATCTATCAATTACACCCCCCCCCACCTAAACACCTGGCATTAGATTTAAGTTTAGGACTATTCAAACGCTCCAACCATCCATTTATCCGTATTCTACTTTTATAAATATACCAAAATATGATTATAGTTTGTGCTAAAGAATCTCTTCTTTTAAATTTGCTAAATAATAGTTCTGGTGTATATTTGAATGATTTAAATACGTTCACTTCAAAAAAAAAAAGTCCTGATAAGATTACAAAGATTTTTACTAAGGATCATGCTATTATCTTCAAATTATGGGAATCCATGTCATCCAGTCTAATATTCTATTAAGAAAAGTTTACATTTTTCCCAACCTAAGCACCCAGATTCAAATAAAAAAATAAAAAAACTTCCCATATATGTTAATTTTAAAAAAAAATTGGAAGGTATTGTGTTTCTAACCCCAATCGTGTTTAAACTTTTTTTTCTTTAATAATGGGTATTTAAATCCTTTTAAATAATGATTTTTCATTTGAAAAAATTTTTTTTTCTCCTGCACGATATTATTCCCCAAGCCGATCTACAGCACCCCAGAGATTTTGATATTAATATGTACATACTCATTTTAATTTTAATGCCTTTTTTACGATTTTTTAGATGGTGTTGTCTTAATTTAATGCACTAAAAAGTTTTTTAAAAAAGTCTTGTTAAAAAATATGACCTCACTTGAAAAAAATTGATGGTTGTAAAATGGTAAAATTAAAATAAATTTAGAGCCTATTAATTATAAAAATAGTTCATTTGATTCAGAAATTTAAAATTTAAACCCAACAAAGTTTACGCCAAAGTTTAGGAACCAAACGGGAATTATCGGACAAATTTACAATCAATAACGGATCCTTATTTATAATTTCATACCAAGTAAAAATTCTCTAGAGATTTTTATGGGTTTATGAATGTTATTCTTGTTAAATATTGTTTTCATTTGTGTTTTTTTTGTTTAAAACTATTATAAATCTAAAGTAAAATAAACCTCCAATCTATCAACCTTTTTTTTTCTAAATATCCGCATAAAGGATCTGTTTGGAACAAATATTATTCTTTTGCGCTTGAAATTTAATTGCTTTTATTTTTAGCCCATTTTTTAATTATTATTATTATTACGTTTTTATTTAACTGATTATATACTATTGCGTATTATTAAACTCTGAAAATGAAAATTATTAAAGCATAGACTTCAAAAAATTCAGCTATATTTATTAATTGTGGCTCCCAATACTTTCAATGTCTTTTCATACAAAAATTCATTTAATATAATATAATATAATTTTTGTTTTTTATTGATTTTCACAAAAAAAATCTATAAATAAGTACTTTTTTTACTACTATAAAAATCCGCACATACACTTGACACATTCAGTAAATCTATTACTTTATATAAAAGTGCTTTCTTTTTTTTCTAAGTTAAGGTTAAACTTGGAATTTTTTTGTATTTCATTACTGCATCTTATCTATTTCATAAATGAAAAAAATAAAAATTACCATTAAAATTAAAATAAATAAGTTAATTATGTATTCAAAAAAAGGGGGGGGGGTTAAATTACGGAAATTATACTAAAATAGCCGAATAAAAATTTTTTTTTCTATTCTAATTTTCTTTATTTATATATAAATTTAGGTGCATTTATTATATAAATATACGCATACATATGATCCATTATTAATTTAAGAAGTGATGGGATAAAATATTTTTTTTAGTCGGTATTTTATGATTTTTCGGTAAATCATTAGAATCCTATTAAAAAAGATATGTTTTTTTAGTGGTCTAATTTTTTCAGATAAAATAAGAAGTAATATTGTTATGCTGATTTACATAAAACAATCACTCGTAAAATTTTAAGGGAAAAGTGATGGTGATTAAATGGTTCTTCGAATGAGAAAAAATGTTTTATTTGCTATTTTTGATTATTTAGTGCTGATTATTTTCATATTCTCTGTACTATAGTTCCTTTTATAGTTAAGCTTTTATCAAAAATATAGTTGTTTTTTTGTATAATTATCCAAGTATACCTTTTGGTTTTTTTATAAGATATTTTCTTGTATAAATATGATGAATATATGGATATTTGTAATTTTTGATAATTTATTTCACATAAATTTATTCATAAATCTATTAAAGTTGGATCTATGATACCAATTTATTAATAATACACATAATATAATATCATTTTATTTTATTTTTGGTTATTTTACTCCTTAAACCTTTAAACTTCAGATATTAATTATTTTTTATCCTCAACTTTATTTTAATTTTTAGAGTTTAATGTTAAAAAAATCTAATTATTTTAATTTTCAAATATTTTTTATCGTGGTTTTTTTAAAAGCTTTATTATACAAAATGTGTTTAAAAACTCTTCTGTTATTGGAACTATTTATATGAATATAATATAAATATTATATTTATATATTACCAATTTTTTATGTGGTTTACACATTCTAGTTACTTTAACTCGAATATTATTTCACACTTTTTTATAGCTTTTTTTCATAAACTTCGAAAAAAATCGATCTTTAGTTTATGAATATAATGAAATTAGGATTTATTTAAAAAACAGCTAAAAATCGTTTTAACTAGATTAATAATCTAAATTTTTTAAAATGGTGTTTTCAAATATGTTTTAATAATATTTCGAGAAAAAAATCCAAAAAACTTCATTTCAAACTGTTTTCTTTGATGGGGTGGGGGTGTTCAGGAATATTATTCACTATTTAAAATGAATATTTCAATATAATTAAACAATTTTATGGTAAATAAATTATTAATTAAGTCAGGAATTGAAATATTGTTTACAAAATCCGTCTAATTTTTTTTTATTTTCTATTTGTGTTGCTTAAATATCAATTAAATTTAAAAAATATGTCCTAACTTACTTTTAACCATTTATATAACTCAAAAATAATTAAATATCGGAATTTCACATCTTTGGGGATATCAATTTTAATTTTTCAAAAGAGTCAGTAGAATATTGTAATTAATATTTAACAATTTTTCAGAATAGAAAAACAGAAGCAGAAAAGTAATAGTTATTGAAAAATCGGGTTTAAATCTATTTTTATATATATTTAGTAGTGAAAATAAACTATTTATATTATTAATACTCCATTAATAGATTTTTTTCTTAAAAAAAATGAATAAATTCCAAATTAAATATCAATTTATTAAATTTAAAATGATTTATCCACATATAAATTATTGATTTACTTTGTCGAAGTTTATTTATTATGAAAATAATTTGCTATATATATATGCAAAAAAAAATAAAGCCAATTTTTTTATGAATATAATCTGAGCTTTTAACTCTTAATAATGGTGTTTTGAATAAAATATATCTATCTCGAGTGCATTTGATAATTTTTTGGATAATAAGCAGCAAATATTTTAATTATATTTCGGAAAAAGTGCAATTAAATAAAAAAATTAATTTATTTAAGAAAAATATTAAATAAAATCAAAATAAATGATTCAATTTGATTATATTGCATTCAATTTTTAAAAAAAATGAAAATTAATACGAATTAGAACAATAGTTACGAAAAAAAAAATTAAATTCGAATTTGAAAAAAGTGATTCTGAATTGTGAGAAATTAAAAAGTCTTTGGTTTTAGTAGATTTGAGACTCTTAAAATTTTAGGAATGTAGATTAGCGCGATTAAATGAATAATTTTTAATTGTGAAAATCGAAAAATGATTGGTTTTTATAGAAATATTCGTAAAGATATTTAAAAAATTAACGTTAATTTTTTCTTTCAAATAAAAATGGCTATTATAAAATATTAAAAAAATTCTTTCTTTATAATTTTTGCAATAACTTATCTTAAATTGTTCTACTTGGTTAGATAATATTGAATTTTAGTTTTTTTCCACTTTATTTTGGCACTCATATGCGGAGGTAATGGCAATTTTTTAGCCATAAAAACAAACTTATAAAAATACAAATAAAAAACTTGACCCTTCCTGTCTTCGAGGAAATAATAAAAAAAAAAATTCAGGAAAACTATGAAATTAAACCCAAAAAAGTTCCAAATAGAAGCCAACACAGAGTGTTTTGCAAAAATAATTGCAGGTTTTCTACGAAAAAATGGTGATTTTCGAAAAAACTTGAGGATATAGAAGGTAATTCCGCTTATTTATTTCCAAATAAACCTCTTAAAAGATAATTTTTTCTGTAAAATTTAACTTTTTGTGATTGAAATGCGGTTTTTTTTTGGACAATATTCCAGACTGCAGATCAGAAAGCCGATTTTCACATCCAGAGTTAAATAATTCTGGGGGTTTCCGCTATTACCGTTCCTATCGAAACGGCACTTATTATATAAAACTGAAATATATATTTCTGAGATAATTGAAACAATAAATTTCAAGAAATTCGATATAGAAAAACTAAATCGTTTACACATACAAGGAAAATCTTAAATCTTTTTAAATTTTAATACACAGAAAAGAAAGAGGTATAAAATGAAAGATATGGTTCAGTTTGGTTTAGAGATTTTAAATACAAGAGTTGAGTACGATTATTTGTGCCTTATTTTACTATTTTTATTATTTAAAGCATATAATCATAAATTTACATATTTCTAATTAAAAAACACTGATTTTTCGTATAAATCGAATTTAGGTCGCCACTAAAGCCAATTTTTAGAATCAGATACAAAATTATACAGTACTATTTTGTTTAATATTACTTCCATATTACCAACATGTTTTTAATACTTGGGTTTCTTTCATTTACCACTTTCGAGAAAATAAATCAAGCTAGTAAATATAGTTTCATTTTTTGTTTCGTTTTTAATCCTTTATTATTTAAAGAAATAAAAAACTTAATTTTTTTTTATTTAAATATACGTTTAAGGTTTTTGTGTCATTGTAAGTCGGTATAGCAGTGGACATAGCAAAATTGATCATTAATTCTTTAACTCATGATACGGAGCCCAATTTTTTTAATCTAAATACGAAATGATGATCCTTAAAAATCAACATATTTCCAAAATTTTAATATTTCACATAAATGGGTGTTTCGAAAACAGTTTATTTTAATCAAATAAATTAAATTTTCTTTTATGTTTTCAAAATATTCTTATATAATTTTCTTTACGGATAAATTGTAATTTTTTTCGGAAATCACATTGAAGAGGATTAAATTAAAATTAAGATTATTGTTGATATTTATTTATTTTGTTTCATTTAATCCAATAATTCTAATATCTAGTAAAAATAAAGGGTAAAGATTATTCCTTTTTTTTTTTAAATCGCTTCAAAGAATGAAAAATTACTATTACACCATCGTTGAGATGCCAAAAAAATAAGATAAAACCCCCAAAATTGAAGCCGTTATATTCAAATAGAAGAATCCCAGATTATGTATTGTATGGCTTATAAAAAAAAATTTAAAGAGTTTAGAAGAGTCATTCATATTTTTTTTTAAAAAAAAAACCTCATTGATTTTATATTATTTTTAACAGTATTTTGATTATTTGATCATTTTCGCACATTTTTTTTTAAATATGTAGTTTTCGGTAAAAAATTCAGAAAAATATATCATTTTTTCAATTTTTCTTTTTTAATTTTAAAGATTTAAAATTATTTTTTTAATTGTACTTAAAAATTCCAAATTAAGACATATATTTCGAATTATTTTTTTATTTCATATTTTATTTCGCTTTTTTATAAATTGCTTCAGGAAAAATGCTTTTAATAAAAAAATTATACGTTACTGGTCAAGTATTTATTATTGAAAAATATTGGAACTTAATTTAAATAAATAAATTGAAAAAATAAAAATAAAAAATTGATTAGAACCGGGTTTTAGACTTTTAATAAAGTTTTATACATTAATAAATGATATAATTTTTACCATTGTGAGATTTTGTGTTTTAAATATAAAATTATATCCACATTAATTTTTTAACATTATAACTTCTATTTTTTTAAAAAAAGCCAAAATTTTACAATTTATGATATTCAGATTAATCGGATCAAATATTCTTTAAACCAAATATAGTTTATAAAAATATCAAAAAAAGAAAAAAAATTCTTATTTTTAATTTAAAATACGTTGGCTATGAGATTTTTTAAAGTGATAATTAATAATTAAGATTTATTTAAATATTAAAGTACTATTTAAAAAATATAATTATAAATTAAGCAAAAAATAGTGGATATCTTATAAAATCAAATAGCTTTAGCTATTATTATTTATTAATAAAAATATGTTTAAATTATATAAGAATATTTTCACATTTTATCCTGTTTATATTATATTATATTATATTAATTTTGATTCGTTTTAGAAACAGTTCTCTTTTTTTTATCAATTTTATCACAATTTAGTACCTTTTAAAAATCAAGAGATTATTTCATTATAACATGAATTTACTTTATCCCATTTTTTAAAGATGCTATATCTTTTTAATGTGACATCATTTTCAATTATCATTTGATTTTTATAAAATAATAAATATGGTTTCAGCAATTTTTCTTATTTATCGCAAAGTGATTATTTTTTAAATTCTAGTATCTATAATTATTTTGTTAGCAGAATTTTAAACCATTTTTACTCTCTTCTTTTTAAATTATTTATTAAAGTTTTAAGGTGGTTTTATGTAAGTTTATTTGGGTTTAAAGCTAATAAAAAAGACATAGAAATAAAATGTGAGAATTTTCACTAAAAAATTGTGTTGATCAGCTACCATCTGACGCCCCAAAGGATCCATATTTTGTAGTTATTGACTCATAGAAAAAAAATGCGAATCAATAAAATTGATGTTTAATTTATTGGTGGCCCGGATTCCTAAAGAAAAATTTACATTTAAAGCAAAAATTATAGATAAGATTATAGACTATGTTAGGATTAACTTAAGTTTAAAATAACTAATAAATTCCTCAATTGATATTTTAAAGTTATATTCATTAAAATCAAAAAGTTTATTTCTGATCTCAGGTCGGATTGGGGCTGGTATTAGCCAAATTTTTGACTGATCTAGGCAATCATTTCATTTTTTAGAATTAATAAGATGTATTAACAGTTTAAAAAACATCAAAATTTAAAATTTAAAATTAGCTTATTAGTTTGAATTTTTACTATTCCATCGATGTTCTGAGGTATTAAATCCCAGTCAGTGAACAAAATTTAAGCATGAATTCAGCATCTTTCTTGGTCAAATTTTAAACACATGCTACAAATTTTTATTTTAGAATGGAATTATGATGCTGGTTTTTATTTTTATTTATCTATTTTTCTCTAACAGCTACTAAGGGTGCCATTTTTTTCTTTATTAGATGAAATATTATGTTTAAATATACAAGTTTTTAAATTTTTTTAATTTCGATAAGTAAGTTCGAGGAAATTTTTTGCACCAATCGATTATATATATATACATATACTGCAGAACCCACTTTTAACCTCAATAAAAATGAATAAAAACACCGATAAAAAATTTAAAAAAAAGTAGAATTTTTTTGAAAAATCTTCCTACCCAACTCCGTTTTGCCGCTCCTTACCTTCTGGGAATTAGATCAAGAGAGATGATAATTCATTAAGACCTTACAATATTAATAGAAGGATAAAGCGAATTCCATCCAAAAATTTCGCAGTTTCCAGTTCAATTATTTGGTTGGTGTCGTCAGTTCGAAGCTGAAAAAAAGATTTTTAGACCCCCCCCCAACCAAGGAGTTTTTTATCTGTTTCAACTGAGCTAGATCTGGTTAGATTAAATTTTTATACAATAATAAATTAGTATTGCCGGTGAGGAAACGCTTGACCGTCAATATACGGACGTTTTCTCACTTTTTACACACTAAAAATAGGTGTTCAATGGTCTCTGTCAAGTCCATTTTGTGACACATCATTAAAATTTAAACTTTACGTCCATGATTTTTATGCTGGATACGAGTTGAAACATCAAAAATTGACAATTTTGAATTTCACAAATTCCTTGTAAGCCAATTTGCTGAATTGGGAACAGGGCTTATAGTTTTATCCAACTTCAAGAATCTTTTATTCCTCTATTTAGGGCTCATTTGTGAAAAACTGGTTTGTTTTTTAATGGTTTTCTTTCGGCTAGTTATTTTTCAGTTTGAAAAATTTCATCTTTTTGGCTTTATTTTTTCAGCCATCAAGGTATCCTTGTTACCCATTTACGATACGAGACCGATGTGAGCTATTTATTAGATCGTAATACAAGTTTTGGATTAACTTCAAAATAAATTTCCCGTAAATAAATAAATAATAATACAAGTTTTGGAAGTTTTCTATTTATTAAATGCACGCTTCCTGGCTAAACTAGTTTTTAGAAACACCGATTTTATTCCCAATTCGTGTCGCATTTTTTCCATGGAAGCATATTTACCTACGCTTATTACCATTCTAATGAATTTTTAGACCTCATGTGGATTTTTTTACATCGATATTCGCCCATAAAGATTATTTCACCACCATATCAGCCAATGAGCATCAGTACTGAGTTAATAAATTTTAATTTTATTGAAATATAAAGTTATGTCCTTATTAGGAATCTGTATCCGCTGAAAAATGCATTCTGAACTTTTTTTTATTTTTCAAAATGTTTGTAGATACTGACCAGTCATCATTAAAAGTATGCTATAAATATGTATACCTTTTTAAAATTTTCATTCAATTGTTTTGAATTTATCCTAATAATTCCAAATTTGGAAGAATTTAATTTAATTTCACATTTATTTGAACAATTGGATAATGTATCCAGTGGGTTTTTTAGAGCTTGTGAATTGTCTGAAATTACCACCACATCTTTGGCAAACGAAAATACAGGAATTATTTTTCCGATTGAAGGCACTAATACTTCTTACATTCCTTTAAATATATCTTTTATAAAAAAGTTTGAAATTTATTGATGAAGCAGGACATCCTTGTCTTAAACAGCACAGATATTATGATGATTATTTAATGTATTTTCCAATTATTATTGAAATTTTTGGTGATAATTAAAGACCGTTGATTACAGCAAGTAGTTTCCCCTCAATTTCTATACTTCTAAGTTTATAAATTAAATACATATGATGTGCTTATTTTTATGCTTGGTAAATTATATGAACCCTATACAAGTCTCTAGTCCGATTAGCTTTCTTCGTTTCGAAATTCCATACATTAAAGTAGCTTGAGATGTACATTCTTCAAGATTTCTAAATACAGCTTGCTCTTTTAAAATCAAATCGTATTCCGAGCTTATAAAAGTGAGCTTATTCACTAAAATTTTTGCTAAAATTTTAACTAAGGTGGGTATTGGTGAGGTAACCCTATATTTTTTTATGTCTTTGAGGTAGTCTTTTTAGGTACAGGGAAAACTTTAATATTTTCCATCATTTTTTTTATTGTGCATATGTCACATATAGCTTTAAAATTTTTAAATACCGCAATGGCCATTTTAGATGAGGGGTTATTTTCATTGCATATTAATTTCCATAACCTGTTTGGAATTCCATCACTTCCTGGAGATTTATTTTTTGGGATATTTTTAATCAAAAACGAAATTCCATTCCAATTTACTGAATTAACAAATTCCAGAAAGGTATATACATCTATATTCAGTATATCTTTCTATTTATTAGGCACTCGGATGTTTCCAGATGTATCTAATGCTAAATTTTTAAAGTGTTAGGACCAAAAATTTAGTTTTGATCGGTTTTCTACAATAAATTTTTTGTTTTTTATAAAAAAGAACCATTAGAAATAGTGTTATTAATATTAACAGTTTAATATTTGATGAATTTCCATGTATTTACTGGATCATTTTTAGTGAGATATTCACTGATTTTGATGAGTTTTTTTTTATAATATTTTTTCATATCAAATTTTTTTGAAGTTTTTATGTCATCCTTGACCTTAATATAGTCATCCATGCTGATTTTAGTGTTCTTTTATAACTAAAAAATTATTGTTTTTCTAAATTTTTTAAATAGTTTTTTGATAGAATAACTTTTTTTTGAAAATTTATATCAGCCACACCTCCTAGAAGATCGTTTTCGGCCCATATGATATCGATTAACTTTGAAGCACTTTGTTTAATTTCAATTTTATCAGTGGACAGTATCTCAAATCGGTTACTGGATATCAATTGGCTCTTTATTGTACTTATTCGTTTAGTTCATATTATTTTTTTGTGTTATCTTTATCCATACAAGACATACTCCACCCTGAAACAATATATATGATTGGATATGTCTATTTATTTAACTCATCTACATTGAATAGTTCTTTCATTTAATAAGTTATGATATATGTGGTATATCATCCGACCCATAGTTCCACTATTGTGCCTGGAGCCAAAAGAATTAGATATTCTGCATAGTTCGAAATCTATTCTTGATTTCATCAAAAATTATGCTTAATTTATTTGATTCAAGTTAAAATAACCACATATAATAATTTTATGACTCCCAGTTTTATACTTGCTTAAAAAGCAATTTATTTCTTGTAATTTTTTTTTTCGAATTCCGCATCTGGGTATGTGTTTATTAAAAATTATTAGCTTAAAAGATATGCCATCAGTGTATATTCCATTTGAAATACAGGCCATCCAAGATGTGTTATTTTTAAACTCGCTTATCAGATATTCCTGACCTATACCTAACACCTATTAAAAAACCGTTTGCACCTTTGGCCATTTTCGATTTGGATTCAATACACATATAACCGGGAATTTTGCAACAGTATGTTATTTGTATTTGGAAATTATTTCTGTAATAAAAACACATCAGGATCTTCTTTATAAACCAATGGCGTACTGTTCTTTGAAGTTTAGTTCACTTGATCTGACGTCTTAGTACCAAGTATCCACTTTTGAAGTTTAAAGATTTACTGTTTATTTTTATGGTTTTAAAAAATTCAAATTCCAAAAATATACATAACAATGTGATTTACAAATTAAGACAATATAAAATAGTTTATAAGTGTTTTCTGCCTTTTTTTTCAAAAAAGAATAATGGAATCAAAAGATGTTTTATATTCGTTGTCAGCGATAACTGTAAAAAGTATTTTTTTAGACTCAACCCCCCCCCCCACCCACAAGTAATTTCCTGATCTGCCCCAACTGAATTGAATCGGGCGAGAATAATTTTTTAAAAAAATAATAAACTGGATTGTTCATGGTTTATGATATGTTGATGAAGAGCCTTATTCACCTATCGATTTTTCGTACTTGCAAAAAATTTATATCAGGTACCTAAGCTACCAACGATAATGAAGCATTTAAATATAATGAGCGCATAAAGTTGGAATACATTACATTTGGATCAAAATGAGTGCTTATGTTTCAAATTTTTCCAAAAACAGAAAAATGATTGGAAGGAGCGAAGAAAATCCAAATAAAAAATTAGACTGCAGTTTTTTGTAAAAAAAACTTTAAGAAAAATTCACATTTAATTGTTATACATAATTATTTCGAATAACGGAGAATTTTATCGATATAACGCATTTTTGTACAAAAATATCGAAACAATCCAAGCAACACATAAAAAAGCTTTTTTTTTTAAATGTTCGCAATTTTTGTATCAATTTGGCTCGAATTCCTCACGTTAAAACCTGAAAGCCTATAATTTTAATTTTGCATTATTTCTTAGGTTTTTTTTAAAGAATACGTGAATTCAAATAAAAAATACATCACCAAATCAAAGCAGAGCTCAAACTGTATGATTTAAAAATAATTTGAGCATAAATGGGCACATTTTTTAGCTACCTCTAGTTAATAGACCATTTTTTGTGCTTTAATCAGTGATAAAAAGACAGTATATTTTACCAATTATCATATATGATTCTTATTATAAGTTTTAAATTGAATTTTATAAGTCCGCTAAATAAAGAAATTTGAATTTTCATTTAATTTATCTAAAATTAGAGCTATATAATAAATCAAAATGTAAATTATTTATAAAAATAAGCTATTAAAATGGAAATCTATTTATTTCAAGTTCCACAAATCCCGAAAATTCCTTAATGTCTTTTACTAACATGAAAATTTCTCAAGTAGTCGCGAGTATCATTTATGTCTTGGCGAAGATCTAAAGGCGTTCCCACCTTGTTTTTAGCCGCTCCCCACAATAGCTTTAGATGACCATAATTATTCTCACAGAGTACTCTAACGGAAGCCAATGTAGCATTATTGCTGAGGTCAAGTTGACTTAGTACAGGCCCTTTTTTGTGAATTATCGCGGGAGCATATCGATTTATACCAAGATATCCAAATCAGCAATGATTTACCATAAGTGAGGCTGACCTGGAAAAATAGCGTGTCGATCTTTTTAAAGAAACTTCTGATATACCTCAAATCTATATAAAAATATACTAAAATAATGTTTAGATCCATAATTAATTGTATCTCTTCCGTCAGACAGGTGTCCGTATTTGCGATTTAAACAATTTTTTTTGCGTTTACACGAATAAAATATTTTTGAATAGCCAAATTTCCCAGATTTTCTGATAACTTCTTGTATAGAAGCGTCAATTATTAGTGCAGCTTCGGGGTAATGATTAAAAGACATCCTTCGTAATAATTGGGCATTTTTTTTACGACTACCAGAAAGTTATCCTTAATTTTCTTTTTGGTATAATTTGCCGTTGTTTCTATTAATCTTTGGGAAGAGACAGGGTTCATACCAAAGTTCAGACCGATCCCAGAAAAAGAATCATACTGATTCAAAAAAATGGGGGAAAAAGTAAGCTATATTTTTGAGATAGAATTAGTTTTTTTTTCCTTTTAAGCTTTTCATGTCTGCAAGGATCATCGCATATCATTGAAAATTAAAATTAGAATTTCTGAAAATTAAAATTCATTAAAGTAATTGAGTTCTGTTCTGATAATTTGTCAAAGTATGTATTTATGCTTTGATATTCATATTCAATATAAAACTCTATAGGTGTATTTGATTGATGGTACGAGTTGCAGCCTTTGCTTGCTTTAAAAAGTTTTGGAGCCTTAAATCCGATATTTTTTTGAAGAAATAGACAATAATTTTCAGTTTTCTTTTAAAAAAATAGTAAAACCGATATGTATGGTCATTTGTATTTATTAAAAAATTTGGATAAATTTTCGTGAATGGGATCAATAAAAATCATTTAGATAAATCTTTTTTTTTTACGGGAAATTTATTTTAAAGTCAATAAAAAGTTATAAAAACTAATTTAAAAAAATAAAAAAAAGTCAAATTTTTTTATAAAAATTCACCCAACACCCCTCTGCCGCTCTAGCAGCTCCATACCTCTAGAGCATTGGTTCAAGGGGGCTGGTGAATCACTTAAACTCTGGAGCTTAAGTGTTCGTGGCACGCTGATGCCAATCAGGAATTTGGCTGTTTCCAACACAAATTTATGATCAGCGGTGTCAGCTTGTAGCTGACTTAAAGTTTTATTAGACCCCCCCCCCCAAGGATTTTTCCAACTATCTCCAACCGGGATTCATTGAAATTCGAAAGTTGATTTTTTTATGCCTGAGCGGATAGGTGCAGGTATGAACCGGCCGATCTTCTTATTTCGCTGTTTGTCCCATTGAGGGCAATTTAATAAGATGTGTTCGACAGTTTCAGGCACATCGATTTTGCAGAAGGGTCAATTTTTTTTGAATTTTTCATCTAAAAATTTCATATTTGATAGTCGCCGGACGGTCCGGAAGGTCCCCATTATCATTTTCCCGATGTCCTGGAGGCCAAGTTTCAGGTCAGGGTACAGCAGCTGAAGATTCATC
>LSSL01000833.1:0-27299 GCA_001953115.1 Smittium mucronatum | reverse complement strand
CATCAGTATTTTTTTTTTTTTTTTGGAATTTAAAACATTGCAAAAAAAAATTCATGTAAGAAACTCCCAGGTCTGGTTTAAAGCTGACTTAAAATGAACACATTCAAATATATTTACACTATTAATTCTCTTTAATGGTTCATTTATAAACCTGAATTTCGATAAATTCTTTAAATTGGTTGCCATCTGCTAGGAATTATTTCCATGGCTCTTTATTTTATTTTCTGTTTAATATATTTGTAAGTGTGAATTTATATTTGTGTAAATATAAAAAAAATCGATAAAAATACTACCTCTAGTTTATTCTCCATATTTTACCTATATGTTTTTTTACTATTAAGCGGATTCCTTATAACCGCCAAACTAGTATACATCTTCGTCTAGAATTTTATGGTGCATACTAAGAGATTTAGAATCGCTATTATAACTACCGTTAGCAATTACACCTTTTGCATCCGGCAGGGTTTTGAGGAAATTCATTGCCCCCTCGCCCACCATACCCACTCCTCTTCAAATTAAGCCGTATCCATATAAAATCGAATTTTTGCATAATCCCCCCCTTCTCTCTCTCTCCCTTTCCCCCATAGCATTAATATAATAAAAACAACCTATCTGTGTATTTTTAATTAAAAATTAAAGGCATAAACCGATTCCGCCTCTAATGATTATAATGTTAAATTTATCGATAGATTCAAGTCAAACCCCTTCAGTGAGAGACCACGCTGCCATTGATCTCAGAGCATCGATGTTGCCACTTTCTACCACCTTTATTCAAGACAGTAAAGAAAGAAAAAAAAGTAATATCTTTACGAATTTACCAAAAACGTAACATGTACTGATGTTCACCAATATAATTATATTTCTCTTCTGGAAATTCATCTAATAGAATTCAAACTATGTTTGATACATGCCTACAATCCAGAACAACATAAAAAATAAAGTCACCCTAAAAATCCTGATTCCATATAGCCAACAGTGCTGAGATTTTTTTTTTTTTTTGGTGACTTTTTTCCATGGTCACCATTCATATTATTTAAAATATATCATGAAATAAACAATAATAAATTATATAATACATTCAGGACCATATCAATAAAATATTATATTAAACTGTATATTAGATTATCTTACATTCCGCAATTTTATCTTTACAAGTTTGAAAATTATTAATATTGACTTTAAATTTTCATTTCTAGTAAAATTGATTTAATTAAATTTTAATTATAAAAAGCAAAGTGCATCTAGCCGAAAAATTGAATTAATCCAATGAATACTGAAAAACAGCTTGATGTGTATTTAAAATAAAAAATATATATTAACTCGCTAATACTTTTTATTTATTTATTAAAGTGTTAAATATATTTTTTTATATTATCGACGTTATGATTTTTTTTTTCTATTTATCTTTTTTATAATTTTTAATGACGTTATCTTACAATAAAATTCCGTGATACAAAAAAAAAATCATCTTTTTTATAATAATTATACCCCGTCATATATATTATATAAAAAGCTAATAATTACCGATGATGTCAAAATAATCTCATTGAAAGCGTTAAATTTAATTTTTCCTCAAATAAAACTATCTTTTGCTAAAGAATTTTAACATTCCAACATAATATATTTATAATATATTATAATTGATAGTAAATTTTAAAAAAGTGTTATAAAGCTTTTTTAATTATACTTATAAAAAATTCTATTTCTTGTGTTAAAAAATGATTAAGCATAGGCTGAAATCGTTTTACAAAATACTTATAAATCTTAATTTCTCGTAAATGTACAATTTTAAAAATTTTAATTGATTTAGAAAATTCACAATTTAAACAATTATTTTAAATACATGTTTTTTTTTAAGATATTAAACAATATATATTAAACTATTGTGAAATCTTATTTTATACATGGATATTTTTTTCGAAATGACCTAAAATTCAACTAAATTAATTTGAAAATTATCAATTCGTTATATTGATATTTATTCATCCATTTTAATTTATTTTTTTACAATTAAAAAAATCCTGTTTTAAATTTTATAGCATAAAACATCAATAAAATATGTTTTTAAAGAATTTCATATATTTCTTTTTTCTAAATTTGATAGATGGATGAAGCGATTAATATATAATGACCACTAAATCTATTATATTCTACTAGAAATAATCGAAATTTGAAAAAAATTGATTATTTTCTCTTTTAAGTATTTTCCAATTCGAATTCTTCTAAATTAATACAAAATATAAACATTTAAACGTTATTATTTTAAATTGTTAGATTTTTTTCTTATTTAGAACAAATAAAATACGCATTTTTTACATTTTAATAGATATTTAACCACAAAATCAATATTATATTTTTTTATATGATAATAATGTAAAAATATTAATTTTATTTCCCGAAAATTTTTTATGGTGTCTTATTAACTACCAATTATTTCTGTTCAAGTCATAAAAATTGAATTTTATTTTTAAAAATAAAATTATTTTATATTAATTTGCAAATAAATAATATTTTTTGCACCAGATTTTTAACCTATACACTCGATATATGGAGCTTATAAAGCAGCGGAGAGGATTTAGGTGAAATTTTTAAATTTTTTTATAAATCTTTACTGACTTGAAAATAATTTTTTGTAATATATATCAGATAGTTAAAGTGTAAAATTAATCCCTATTTAAAAGAAAAACCCCGTTTATTTGTTTTTTTAATTAATGGATTTAAAATATTTATACTTTTTCAAGTCTTTGATTTTAATATTTTTAATTGATGTATAAAAAAACCTTATTTTTCACCCTATTCTGTTTTTTTTCCCTCTATGCTATTGAAATAATAACGTGGTGTAAAAAAATAATCCAGTTAAAATTTTAAATATGATTTAAAATATTAAAAAAACACAATATTTACAATTAAATACGGCTTTAAATTATCATTAATTAATCGTATAGCAGCTTTAAATTGAAATTTATGTCAAAAATGGCGAGAAAGCTTTTTTAATCACTTTTTCATATATTTTTTATTGAATTTGTGGTTCTGTAGCGAGTTGAAAAATTTACCAAACAATTTTTTTTCGAATAATATAACATTAAAAGAAAAATTAAATCAAAGGTTAAATTATCAAAAAAAAAAAGGAATATTTTTTTGCATTATGTAATCTATTTTTTTCATTCTCTCAAAATCTAAAATACATAAAAATCAAAATATTTTTATATTTTACGAAAAAAATCAATATTATTCAAACTGTTATTGAAAAAAATCAAATTAAATTTATATATGAGTTATTATAAAATCTATTAATGGTTTTATTTCATAACTAATCCGATGAATAATAAAATAAAAATAAAAAAGTGCATTTATATCTATAAGTGATAAATATAATACGTATTAAAATATATGGATAAATTATTCTGCCACTGTAGAGGCCATCCGCTTTTTATAAGCTGGTGTTATTAGCACGATAGAGGAAATTTTCAGCCTTTTTTGTACTCGGTGTAGTATTTCCGTTTTATTTCTTCTTTTTATGGGGGTTTTAATTTATTTTTAGCTATCAGTTTAATCATCCTTCTGGGTGTAGTATTTTGAATGTTTTGAAAGTACTATTATTATCAATTTTTTTTTAGCATCTCGTGTTTATTTCCATTCGGCTTAAATTTATTATATTAAAATATTATATTCTTTTTATTTTTATTATTTGCGTCAGCTTATATTTCTACGTGCATAAATGGGAGTGTTAATGAGCTTTTTGGGCCTGATAAAGGTGTATATAATTATACACTAGAATTTCGTTTTTGGAGAGATTTTTTTGACTAAAGACCTAATATTATTGAATTATACTACTCCGAATATCCCTATATTGACTGTCTGAGGTTGTATACTCTAGTAATCATAGGGGAGGAACTGATAATGGAAGAAATAATGTCTTTTTTGCTGGATTTTTCATTAGTTAAAGTACTGATACCAAATAATGTTAGTATTTGTTATTAATGTGGTAGCTGTTTTTAAAAAAAATTAATGCTTTAAGCGTGTTAGAATTGAAAGCACCAACACCTTTATTTTATATTAAAAGTTCCGGTGATACAAAAAGTAAATAAAGGTTTATTAAAATAAATTTCTTTTAAAATTAAGGAAAAAGATTATCTCATCTACTTAATTTTATGAGATTTGAATATTTAATAAAATAAGCATGTAAACTTTTTAAACCAAAAAATATTTGAGTTTTAAGTTTAGATTTTTTTTCATTATTTTATTTTTTGAGCTTGTTATTTTTTAACCTTTTTAAATAAGCCAAAAACTGAAATAATTAAGAATTTTTTTTTTAGCTAAGTTAATGCGGTTGGGTGGGGGGGGGGGGCAGTCCAACAACTCAGAATAAAATTTCATTTACTTATAAAATTGATAAATTTAGAGCAAATTTTTTATTTACATAAATAAATTGTTGTATATCTCTTGATACTAATCAAATTATCTTGCATTTTTTCATATTCTATTATTTATAGTTTAGTGACAGGTTTCATTTATTCAAATTTTTATGTATCTATAAATTATTTTCACTTTCTTTTGAAAAATAAAATTGTGTTACTTTTTAACTAACTACAAAATGATTTAAAGCAGTAAAAAAATCTAGTAAAAACAATTATTTTAAATTTTAAATATTTTCAATACTATCATTTTCTTTCTTTCTTTCTTTCTTTCTTTATACCACACCTCTTTTTCTTCACTTATAATCTCCTTTTGTTGCTTATATGGATAAAATCTCTTTCAAATCTCTTTTTCATTTTATCTTGCAACATAATCTCAGAAAAAAGTGGGCACATATATGATATTTAGACTAGTGGGCTATAAATTAAATCAAAGCTATAATTTTATGGTGTAGATTTGTATTAAAAACAGCCCTCAAGGCGTTTCCTCTCAATTATATTATAATATGCATTTTAAACACAAGGTTTTATATCAGCATAACTGGCATAAAGTATAAGTTTCATAATATATGTATATATGTATGTGGTATTAATTTTTAGTAATAAACTCTTCACATTATTTATAACAATAATTTTAGAAGTAAAAAACGCCTTTAATGTATTTATTAACAATTTAAAGTAAAAGTAATCCAAAAAAAAGAAATTTTTATAAGTAAAAACAAGTCAAATGACTAATTTTTTTTATCTTTCTGGCTTTAATAAAAAAATTAAGTATAAGGGCTCTTAAAAATAATGAAATCGGGTAAAATAAGTGATTTTATTTTTATTTTTATTAAAAATAGTGAAAAAGGTGTTTAATAAAAAATTCTTAGATTATATAAATTAAATTTCATAAAATTCAAAGAAAATAATTAAACCTGTTTTTAAATATAATTTTGGGTTAATGATTCATCAATAAAAAAAATCTAAAGACTTTTGAAATCAATTTAACACTCAATTTACTATATTTATTTATTGATATTGAATCACAAATATTTTATGAGCCATTTAATTTATTTTTTATCTTCATGATTTAACGTATATTTTAAATTGTCGAAACCAAATAATTAATTTTAAACTATTAATATAAAAAAATAACATAATTTTTTTAAAAAATCGTATGATCTTGTATAAAAACCGAAAAATAATAATTTGAAAGATAAAAGTTCTATTTAATTTTACGTATCCAAGGTTTGTGCTTATAATTTTGCACCAATTTATTTTTTCAGTACATTCGAAACGTGAAGAGATTTTTTTTTCAAAAAAATAAATAGAGCTCTAAAATTTTAAAATTTTTATTATTAGGGATGGAATTGCTTATTTTTATCCCAAAGCAAATGATTTTTTGGAAAAAAAATTTTTTTCTATAAAAAATATGTAAATGTATATAATACCTTTCACTTTTTAATATTGAATTTATAGAAGAAAAATATTAATAAATATATTTTTCTATAAATGGAAAATTTGAGTATTTTTTCAATGTTTTTAAAGCAATTTAAAAAAATAATGACCAAAATTATGTGGTTTTCCAAGTATAATAGAGTTGTTATGAGGATTGTTGTAAATAAACAGTGTTTGTTTTCGCAAAAATTTATTTTAATTAATAACCGCATAGTTTATATATTTTTGGAATAAATAGAAAAAAAAATCGGCTAAAATTTTTTATGATTTTATGGGAAAGGGTTTTTTTTATAAAATCATTCTCAAATCATTTATATAGCGCTTATATAAGAATTTATACTAAAAATTCAAAATCCACTAATAATTTTTTTGGAGAATTCGCCCTAAATTTTAAATAAATAAATTATACGATTAATTAGCCTTTAAGCAAAAAATATAAGAAAATAAAGAAAACATACTAATATTTTTCAAAAAGCTGGAACCTTATTTTTAAAATAGTTTTCAAATCAATTCATGTAAAAATAGCAAATTTTCTAATAAAGTTAATAATTTTTAGAATTTAAAAAGACCATATTAAAAAAACATTGATAAAATATCGATATAATCAATAAAATTTATATAAATCGATCATAGTCATATTCTATGAAATATAAAAAAATAATTCGTGAAAAAAATAATCACAAAAAAATCTATCCTTACCAGGAATCAAATATTTTTATAACAAAAATTCAATTATTATTTAAGATAAAAATAAATTGAAAGACAAATAAAAAAGAATTGAAAGTTATTATTATTCACTATTATAAAAAATATAAAAGGGTTTAAAAAAGAGACTGAAATAAGTAGAAGCATGATAAAATTTACTGAACGAAAATTAGACCATAATATAGTTATAGAAGTGATAGGTAAATCTGATAATTTATGATTAATAATAAACGATTAAATTAAAACAAGCTCTTAACAAATTTTAATTCCACTAATTTAATTTTTTTTAAAAATCCCAATTTACAAAAAAATACAAAAAAATTTTATCTACAAATAAGTTAGAGAACGAAAAATTAATTTCAAATCAAGAGAATGAGATTTTTATTCTTTAATAATATTAAGAAGCGAAAAATTGAAAACTTAGAAAATCGAGATTTTAAGAAAGAGAAAAACTGAATAAAAAAGAAAGGATCCTGAAAAAAAAACACTATGATGTTTGTAATAATATGAGCGAAAGAAAAATAGTTGAATGTGTAGAATATTCAAGCTAAATATATTTAAAACAGAAAATTCTTTAATTATCAAATAATATTCATTATTTTTTTTATCGTCCTTTATATAGATTTTAATTTATACAATTACAAGCCTTATAAATATCAAAAAAAAAAAAAAGAGTGAAAAAAAATCCGAAAATTAGGCGATTGAGGACTAATGGGATTTCCATACACTTTATTTTTTTAAAAAAAATTCCAAATAGATGTCTTATAAAAATAGTTAATCGAAATTTTAGTATTACGATTAATAGAACCATTGAATAATGTATACATTATAACTATATATATATATATATATATATATATATATTAAATAATTCGATGTTAAAAATTTTAATATTATTTTCTGGATTTAACACGCACACACACACACACACACATATATATATATATATATATATATATAAATTGAGTTTTTTGATATTAAGGCTTGTTTTATTTCCAAATTCTATAATTTTAAAATAGAATTAAGTTGCATAAAACTTTTTTATCAAGACTAAAATATTAGTTTTGGATTAATCGATGTTCCAAGTATTCTTTTAATAGTTTTATTGTTGTAGAGAAGTTGGTCTATTGTTGGTATTAAATTTTAAAAGTGGATGTAAATATTATTTATTTTTGTATAAATGAAAAAATAATGCGATTTTTTTGGTTTTTGAATACTTTTATGTTGAATAATCCTATTCTCCTCATTTATAAATATAATTTATGGTTTTTGGACTTCAATACACATAGTTACAAGGGCTGCAGAGGATTAGAAGAATAAATAACGTACCCATTTAAAGATAGATTAAACGGTTTTTATATGTGATGCCTTTTTGGCCAAATAGAGCCAGTATAGCATTATTGAAACATATTTGGATCCTAAATTTTTATCTATTCTCTTCAATAGACGAATGGTTTCTGATTTCCAATGAACTAGAACAATATTAAACTAATGTATCATTCATAAATTAAGAATCATTTTTTTGGAGGATATGGATTATTGAAACATTTGAAACTACCCACAAAAATAATGTGAAAGTTTATTAGAAGAATCATCACGTTAGTTTATTGGTATTTAGAAGCTTATTAAAATCACTATAATAAAACTTCGGGAAATATATTTGACTGGGATGTCCACATAGTTCAAAATAAAAACCTTTATCGAGTTTTCATGTATTTAGCTGAAGCAAAGTTTCAATACGGATTGGTTTTTGAAAAGTATTATGTTGGATTGATGGTCTTGTGTAGAGAACTACGTAAAAAATAATAATAGGTATAGTGAATTATATTATCCCTTTTGGGTACAAGCCTTTAAACTATAAATATTCTAAAATATTAACTTGATATATTGGAAATAATAGGAGCTAATCATTAATGAATTAATTCATTAGGCGATTTTTTTTTAGAAACATATAAATTAACATATAGAGAGTATTGGAAATAGATGATTGAGCCCCATATGTAAATAGTTGGTAGAATTTAATTTTCTTTATTTCGAATAGAGCTTTGATATTTGAAAATTAGTTTATCTTTTTTAAAAATATGATTTTCATAGAAATCTTACAATGAAATTCTGTGATAAAAAAAAAATCCATAGAATTACATCTTATAGATCTTTATTTGGGTCGAAAAAAAATTATTTTGAAAAATTCAAGCAAAAAAAATCTTTTAAATAGTGATAAAAAAATAAAAATTTTAACTTTTTTGAAATCAATCAATTTAATAAATTGCCTATTGAAAATTATTGTTTATTAAGAAAGAAATGAAGTATTTATGAAAAAGAGTTTTGTATCAGAAATAGAGACGAACATAATCTATTGTGATGGCCTACTTCTTGCGGTTTGATCTACTGACCACCGGGAAAACCAAAGGAGCTGATAATTCAGCAAATGTCACAACTGGTAAAGTTTCTTGGTCTTCATCATCGGATTCTGAAGGATTTTTTTCATCTTTAGGAGGCTTCTTTTTGTCATCCCGTCTCATGACGCCTCTATTGACTTTACAACCAATACTTCTTAGGAAGTCAGATGCTCTAGAAAAAAAAAAGAAAATGTATTTTAAAGATAAAAAAATTATATATGGAAAGGATAAAAGTGAAATAAGAACGAATAACAATGGGCGAGAAAAAAAAGTAATTACAGTGAATTGGTTAGTCCGATTTCTCTGGCAAAAGTAGAAACTTCAATCTGGAAATCACTTAGAGACAACATTAAAATAGCGATATAACTGGTGATTTTGTCCTTTGAAAATTTGGTAAAGGCGAATCTATGAAAGATAAAAAATATGTATGTATTAGTGAAGAAAAAGAAAAGATTTAATATGTTAAGGTGCTTATAAATTTGGACACAATAGTAAAAATAAGATATCTCTGAAATATTGGTCAGGTTAATATAGAATAGAAGGTTTGTGCACTTACTTATTCTTTCCAGTATCAGAAATAGAGTTTTCAGTAAATTTACCACTCAAGTATTCTGCTACACCAGAAGGGAACTCTGAAAAATTATCAAAGAGTTTTTTTTTGGACTTGAAATCTGAAAATTTCACGTTTCTAAATTTGAGCATTAAAGATAACAAAATATATTTATGCAAATCATTGACGGATTTCAAATTGAAATTTTTCAACTTGGCGATTCTGTTAATGACAAATTCAGAGTTTATCTTGAGCAATAATCTAATTTCTTCGGCACTCTTGCTGTTACTGATTGGAGCGCTAGATTTAATTAATTCCAGAATATGGCTTGGTGCATAGTCTTCGGAGTCGTAGACCAATTTGACGCTTGTTTCAGTTAAAGAGAAACGGGGAACAGGTCGATTATCATCGTTTGAATTTTTCAATTCCTTGACAGATGGTAACTTGCTGGTAATAACTTGGATGGAATTTGTAATATGTTCTTCAGATTTTGATATTGAAGCCAGATCGATAACATTGCGTTCTCTAGCTTTAAGAACAGATTTTCTTTTCTTACTACCAAATGACAGACCGAGATCGTTTCTGGCTTGAATAACTCTGTCTTTAATGTTGCTACTTTTTTCGACATTGGAAATCTGTTCTGTTATGAACGATTCGAACGAAACCACGGGTGCTGGATGGAAGACGACTGAGTTTTTCTCCTTGTCAAATATCCCGACAAAGTACCTATCAAAAGTTAAAAGGTATTCCCAAAATCAAGAAAATACAGTAAAGAGAAAAAGACAATATATTTTTTTACTTGGCAGCTCTACTGAATTGCGAATCTTCGCTGGAGTTTGAGCCTACAAAATCCATGCGCTCGGTTTGTGAATTGACAAAATACTTTTTCTCTTTTTTTCCATCCCTAGAATAAACCTTGAAGCTTGCGTCAGAAGGGGGCTCGACTCCAGAGAATTTAGCTATATATATATATATATTATTATTTATCTTTTTTCAAAAAATTATATTATTATAAACTACTCGATTGAAAGATGAAGGATTACCTAGAATGGGAGTGGATGCCACACTTGGGGCAATATTTATCTTAACCTTTTTAGATTCCGGAGTTGTTTGGTCATTTTTACGTTTATTTTTTGAGGTTTGATTTTTGTTTGCACTCATAGTGATTTAAAAATTCAAAAAAGAATTTTATATGTTTTTTCTAGGGTATTATAGAGAATGTGAATTGCGAGTATTGCGTATACAGCTATATTTCTTCCGAATTGAAAGAACTAAGCAGCAGAAAATCAAACGTTAAATATTATATTTTGATCTTTTTTAGAGGTATAAAGCCTTATAGTGCAAACACTAAAATTAATTGATGAGAAAATCTTTTGTTTCGATTAATTTTTTTTTTGATTTAATTTGAATAAAAAAAAACGTTTTATAAAATTCTATTGGTAATACAATTTCAATACTATTTGGGAGAAAGGGTCCAAATCGGATCCAGCCAATAGTAGCAAAGGTACATATATTCCGAATAAAACCCAGAAAAAAGATTCGTAAATCGAATTGAAAGCACAGATCTAATGGTGTGATTTACCTAGACTTCCCTCCTCTAATAGCCTTAGCAACTCGTCTATAACCGGGAGCTTCATTTTTTAAGTGATCTAAATTACGGTAACCGTAACCATGATCGTTTGTGGAATGCCGACTTTCAGCCCTTTCCATGTAGTTATAAGATTCTTCACGTGAAGGTTGGTTGTCTCGAAGACTTTTCTTTCTAATAGTATGAGATCCCGATATGAAGTTTACATCCCTGTTTTGTTCCCTCTGTTCCCTCTGTTCTCTACGTTGATTAGCAAATATTTGTAGGTTACTTTGTCTCTCAAGAGCCCTTATACGACCATCCTTTATAGCAACACTTTCATATAACTGTCGGATTTTGTTTTTATAGCTTTTTGCTAGATCAACTAATGCATTCTGAGTATTTTGTAGCATTTCGATCTGTTCCTTAATAGCTTTAAATTGCTCTATGGTTGAAACCACATCAACAGTACTTTGATTTTGTTTATAAGAGCTAATCTCTTCTTTTAATCGAGAAATCTCGTTGTTTAAATTTGCAGAAAGAGACTTCATGCCTACTAATTTTTCTGTGAGTATCTGGTTCTTTGCTTTTAAATTATTGTTATTTGTTCTTAATTCATTCAAACATCTTACCAGGTTATCATATTTTAATTGTAACTCCTGAGAGCAGTCATTAAGGTTAAGATCCATACCAAAGTCACTTATATGTGAAGTAGTTTCAAGCATAGTCTCCGGAATAGATAAATCTTCATCTATTGAGCAACTAGAGTAGGCTGAGTTTTTTAAGGAATTTATAGGAACTCCAATTGCCCCCTTCTGAATATCATTACCCAAATCGAGCTGTTCGAGGCTGGTCCAAGTCTCTGATGGACCCTTGGTATCATTTAGTGCAAAGTCTGCAGATATGCTACTCTCTAAAAGAGCGCGTCTCGCTTGCTCACTATCCAAAAGATTTTCATTAAGTTTTTCTATTTCGATTTTTCCATTTTCCAGTTCTGCTAATGCGTCATCTCTTTCTTTTCTCAATTCCACTAATTGAGACATGCTTTCTTTGTAAATATCCAGGATATTATCAATTTCTGATTCACAGGAAGCCAATTTGGTCTGCAAATCCTTGCATTCATCAGTTTTTTCAATTAGCTCCTTTTCAACTTCATCAAGTTTTGAAATTAATCTCAAGTTATAATCCGACAAATCCTTGAAAAGTTCTTCTTTAGACTTTTCTTCTAGGCTATTAAAGAGTGAAGGGCTAGTGAAATTTCTCCCCAATTCCTTAATAATTTCACTTTCTTGGTGACTGTCTATCTCGGAGCCTTCATCATCATCATAATCGTCGTCATCATAATCTTCCTCACTGGTAACTGCTGATGATTTTTTTTTCGCCATAGCGGATAACCTGGGACTATTATTCCCCTCCCTGAGAAATAAACTATTTGCACCTAACGAGCCACCTCTAGAACCGATAAGCTTATTATGTATAATCGAGTTTGGACTGCTAGCGGCACTGGAGGATAAAATACTTTCTGGGTCAACCTTCCCACCGCTTCTCCATATTTTCAATTCGTCTTCAAGAGATTTAATATAAGTTTTGTAGGTATTTACTTTGGAGTTTAAGTTCTTGACCATGAGCTTTAACTCTTCAGGACTAAATTCTTGGTTGACCTTGGCTTTGTTCTTGATGGATTTAGCTCTAAATTATCAAATATAAAAACAATTTGATATTAAAAGATAATTAAATATAGGGAATAGTACCTAGTTCCGAATCGAAGAGTACTAATAGTTTCAGAGATGTTAAATGAAGAAGGTGAGCAGTTGACAATCAAAGTGGTTCTAGAATTTCCACCGAGAGATTCTTGCAAAATTCTTGTTAACTTACTGTCTCTATATGGGATATGAGTGGATTTTCCATCAGTTAAAGAGTTGATAACATTTCCTAATGCAGACAAGGATTTGTTAATTTTTTTAGCCTCCTCTAAGGTTTGGCCAGTAGCTCCTGTTTTTCCCAACTTTTCTGACCCTGCCAGATCAACTAGGAATAGTTTTCCCAATTTAATTTTTCCATCCAGTGTATTTTCCTGTTTAATTGATATTTGAAGTATCGAGTGGCTTCTAGAACTTTCAGCGTTCATATCTATAGTTTTTTTATAATTATTTTTAAATAATGAGGAAATAGAAATTAGAGACGAGGATATGCCAAAAAAATAATGAACAGAATGGAAATGTAAAATTACTTGTATGGGCTACGGCTCTAGATTTTCCTCCGGCTTTCATTGCATCATAAACCTCTTCAACAGAACTGACAAATATTCCTGTTAGTCCTTTTACGTGTACACCATTTATTTTATCCTCATGTACTTGTAATCTCTTTTTAGAAGCTATAATCCCAATAAATTTTATGAATATTAAGAGAGAAATTATATATATGAAGGTTTAAAAGATATTTGTAATTAATGCATACTGTCTAATAAATCCCGAATTTTTTCCATGTAAATTTCCATGTAAGAGACCTTTACAAAATATTCTATTGAATTAGGGGATTGATCGATTTTATTGAACATTCCTTGGACTATCCGGGGTATAACACCTTTGGTTTCATCATTATCGATATCAGGACCCTAAATTTATTAAAAGGAGTTTTAAAGTTAGAATAAAAAGTCAATTTTAATGATGAAAAAAAAGGATATTAGATAATTTCAAGTGAAATTGAAGATTTTCAAATAAGAAAATTTGATGTCTTTACCATCATTGTGAAGGTTTTACCGGATCCGGTCTGCCCATATGCAAATACAGTTCCATTATAACCGTTAAATACATCTATTTCCAACGATTTTTAGACAAAGATCTAAAAAAGATAAATTAAAAGTATTTACCTTCTACAGTCTGCTTTATCGAATAATCAAACAAATTTTGTTGATCAGCTTCTGGACCAAAAACTCTGTCAAAAGAAAACAATAGATTCCCCTCTTCATTTTGCTAAAAAAATGTAAAAAAAATTCTATTAGACATGCTTTCGAAATTTTGTGTGAGGTGAATAAAGAGGATGACAATCAGGTTAAGAATGTGCTCGAAAGATAAATAAAACCAACTTTTATCCGAACGCAATGGTCATCAATTATTTCTATAGCATTCTGACCATTCTCTATAATTTCTCTAGAATTTTGAGGCCTGAATCGGGCTAGAACTTTGATGTTAGTTGTAGATGTCATATATGTCGATATATTTTATCGGAAAAAGGGATAAAAGCGGTCCATATAGGAAAGATCGAAATATCGTAAATGGATGTCACGTCGCAAATTCTTTTGATTTATTTCTTAAATTCACTATTCACTATTCACAAGAGATCCAAAATTGATACATAAAGACAGCCTCATTTTCATCTGAATAAGTTCAAATGTTTAATTTCAATACTTTATAAACCAATGGATTTCACGACTTACTTATAGAGTTACAAAGGCACATATTGGCTAATAATTCTTAATACAGATACAATCTAAGTATTGTTAATAGATCTGTCCTAAATTTAGCTTAATCATTTCATCAAATCACGTACTGATAATTCTTAAGAAAATCACTCTGTTTTTTACAAATAGATAAAGAGATTCTATTTGCTTAAAATTGTATGCGGGGGTAAAGAGAAAGAGAAATGGATACGGGAAGCCAACATTCACGAGATTCTGTCGGATCCATACTATTTTTAGATTGGATTATACTTCGAAATCCGCATAATCTCATATAACCTTCATAATATAGGCATTCAGTTTCATTGTGTTTTTTGGAGGGAATATTCCTGTTCCTTCTTTAATCAAAAAATTCATTAAACCTTAACATTTTATACAAGGTGGTTTGATATCCAGTCCTTTCTGCTTCCAAATTATATTCCCATATCGAGTGCATCTTAATTTTAATGGGCTAATTTTACATAGAAAGAACTTATTTTTGGGAACCCATTTTTCAGAAGTGAGTTTATAAATAAAATTATGCGATGCAATAAAAAAAAGGGAACATGGTTACACATGGTTTAACAATAGATACTTTTTATTTCCCCAATACTAGAAGACTATTTCATTATAACACTATCAGGAGTGTTATTAAACGACGGAAATAATACAATTTACGATGTTCTAGGTATTAAAAATTATATGGATCTAGAGCTCTTTAAAAAAAATTACAGATACAAAATCAATACTATAATCTTATCAAATAAAGTCACAATATATTGGCGAAATGTCGATCTGCTCAATTTACGATAAAGATATTAATATTATATTCAAACTAAGGAGAAAGGAGCTGAATGATAATTCTTTATGAATTTTCAAGTCAAATTTCTCGCGAAAAAATTATGTTCAGACAGAAAATAATAACAATAAAGTGGACAGTGGCCGTTTTAATTAATAATTATATTGACGAATGAAAATAAATATCATAAATTAAGAAAAAGTTAGAACATGAATATTGCAATAATTTTTTAAACTATTACAGTATTATTTTAGTGAAATTATGATTAGCAGTTTCTTTAGCTTGAAGGAAAACAAAATGTTTGAACATTTTCATATTAAGCGTAGTTTATTCCTCCATAACTAACTGGGTAGCCTTAATAGGAACTTGTTGGTTTATATGTAGGCATTACTGAGCTATTATCATTTTCATAATATGATCTCTCTTCATCATCAGTGCTATCATAAGAGGTTGTTTCTACTGATTGAGAATATTGTTGGTAGCCATAGACAGGGCTTGTTGAACTCTGATCACTTTCATAATATGATTCCTCTTCATCATCGATGCTTTCATGAGAGGTTGGTTCAGCTGATCGAGAATATTGTTGATAATCATATACAGGGTTTGTTGAGCTTGAGCTGTTGGAGTAAGAGGATTCATCAGAGGATGGCTCGACGGATTGAGAATATTGTTGATAACCATAGGCAGGGGTTGTTGAGCTTGGGCTGTTAGAGTAAGTGGATTCGTAATCATCATCGGTGATTTCATCGGAGGTTGGTTCAACTGATTGAGAATATTGTTGGTAACCATAGGCAGGGGTTGTTGAGCTTGGGCTGTTAGAGTAAGAGGATTCATCAGAGGATGACCCGACGGATTGAGAATATTGTTGGTAACCATAGGAAGGGGTTTTTGAGCTTGGGCTGTTGGAGTAAGTGGATTCGTAATAATCATCGGCGATTTCATCGAAGGTTGGTTCAACTGATTGAGAATATTGTTGATAACCATAGGCAGAGGTTTTTGAGCTTGGGCTGCTAGAGTAAGTGGATTCATCAGAGGATGGTTCGACGGATTGAGAATATTGTTGATAACCATAGACAGGGGTTATTGATCTTGGGTTGTTAGAGTAAGTGGATTCGTAATTTTCGTCACCATCATCGTCTTCTTCTTCTTCTTCACTGCTCTCATAAGGGGTTGGTTCGACTGATTGAATGTATTTCTGGTGATCATAGACGGGGCTTGTTGAACTTGGACCGTTAGAAACAGTAGATTCATCATCATCGCCGTCATAAACACTTTCATATCCATTATACCGTTTATAATTATAACTATTGTCATAATCATAACTATTTATGACTGAACTTGAACTGCTAACGGGGCTAGATTCCTCGTCATCACACGTACTTTCATATTTTGTGGGCTCGACCGATTCTGTATATTTATGGTAATTATAGCTAGAGCTTTCTGAGCTGGAGCTATCAGAATAGGTAGACTCCTCTTCATCACAAGTACTTTCATCTTTAGTGGGTTCAACTGATTCAGTGTATCGTTGGTATCCATAAATGGAACTCGTTGAACTTGGGCTACTACCATAGCTGGATTCCTCTTCGTCACAGGTGCTTTCATCATCAGTGGGCTCAACTGATTCAGTATCTTGATGGTAGTTATAGTTAGGGCTTTCTGTTCTTGAGTTATCAGAATGGGTAGTTTCCTCTTCGTCACAGGTGCTTTCATCTTTAGTGGGTTCAACTGATTCAGTATCTTGTTGGTAGTCATAAATGGAAGTTTTTATGCTTGAGCTGCTAACATAGCTGGAATCCTCTTCATCACAGGTGCTTTCATCTTCAGTGGGTTCAACTGATTCAGTATCTTGTTGGTAGTTATAGTTAGGGCTTTCTGTGCTCGAGTTATCAGAATAAGTAGATTCATCTTCATTACAGGTACTTCCATCTCCAGTGGGTTCAACCGATTGGGCATATTTTTGATAATTGTTGCCACTGACTTGATATGGTGTTTTCACAGTTTTCGATTGAAAATAATCGTTGTAATATCCCCTTTTGTATTTTCCCGAATAACCTATACTTTCACTGCTATATTCATTTTTCTGAATATTATATCCGTTCTTCGAGATTGTTCTAGCATAAGATTCATATTTGTAAACACCCTTCTCTATGGTTCTGGTGGGTTTGTATTCAGAAGTTTCTTGGCATAAGCTTTGATTTGATTCTGATTTATAGCTATTGTATCCTAATCCGAATCCTTTATAATACTTAGAAATATTCCGAGAATAGCTTTGGTTAATAGAGCTATTTTGATTATTGTATTGATTTGCATTATTTTCATCATACCCATCTTTATCATTATCAGTATTACTTTTAGCGTGCTTTGAAAAATAACTTTCAGAAGTTTTAGTAGGTTGTTTTACGTATGATTCATCACTCAAGTATCCACCATATGAAGTTTTAGAAACTTCTATATAACTAGTTTGGTATCTTTTAACTAATCTTGTATCAAAGTTAGGATTGTAGTTTTCAGGCTTTTCATAGGAACTTTCAGAATTTTGGCTTGGTACGTAGCTTTCATATGAATTGCCAACATTGTAATTTACATTAGAGTCATAGGACGGACTAGCATTGTATTCACTTTTTTGATACCCGTAATTATCATTAGTACTGCTTCGATGGTCATACGAAACTCTTGGTTTTTCTTTTGTTACCAACCTAGTTTTAACTTTGTACTTAGTTTCAGTTACGGTTTCAGTTGCACCACCGTATGGATTAGTCTCCGGAACAACTACAGATTGAGTGACTGTCACTACTTCAGGTTCATTAATAGGTTCTTCTACAGGGGCATCGGGGACTATTGGCACCTTAAAGCCCAATGAATTGTCATATCCTCCGACATTTCCTCCGATATCTCCACCATATCCTTGGACATAAACAACTCCATATCTAGGACCATAGCGTCCTCCATATCCTGGGTTATATCGACCTCTGTATCCATGGTTGTATCGACCTCTGTATCCTGAATTATAACGTCCTCCGTACCCTGAGTTATAACGGCCCCCATAACCTGAATTCATGTGCCCACCATATCCCCTTTTAACAACATGATTATCTCCATCATATCCAATAACGAAATCTTTTTTAGCCGAGATCAAATGAATGGTTGATAAAAGTAAAGAAAAGATATGTGCCCTCATTATAAATAAATAGATAATGAAAAATGAAAGAAAGTTTTATTTTCAAAATAAAAATTTCAATTGAAGTAAAGTGAAATGAAGTGAAAATTTGATTGAGATGCTGATAATTATTCTTAATGAATGATCGAAATATCTGTATTTATACAAGATTTTATTTAGTAATTTTAGTTGAATATATCTCCAAAATAGAAAGCAATTCCATCTTCTGTATTGCATTGCATTGAAATTCGATTTATAATTTTCAACACCACGTCCTTTATTTTTGTATAATGTAGCGGGGAAACAATAAATGAAATCCGGTTTTATTGACTTTCATTATTGTCACAGTACACTGCAATCGCAATCGCAACCCAACCTCAACCCCTTTCATTTATGTGATAAAAATAGATTAATCCTTTCAATATATGCAGGAAAATATAATCAGCATTATTTTGTTTTTTTACAAGATTCTAAGAACAATAGAATTTAATACCAACCTTTAATTTATGGAGTTCAACTTTTAAAAAATCATTCAAATTGAAAATACCAATATACAGCCCCTATGAAAAGCGTGGTGGTTTATTTGATTTATAGAACTTTTTTTTTCAAATAAAACTAGAAAAATAGCAGGAAATTCAGTTTTTTAAAAATATCCTCCCATTAAACCTTTGAAATAATGATTTTAGATAAAATGTTGATCGAGAGTGGATCCAGGGGATGCGGAGAAATACTTCTTTTTCAGATCCAATGTCTCATATTTCTATAAATAATCACTTAAAACAGTAGAAAGACACCAACATTCTTTTTTCTGAAACATATCCAATACAATGTGAGCTCCGCTGAGGCTATGTAAATGAAATGGCTTTAATATCGACAGTTGAAGACTTTTTTTGATTGTTATCGGCTGGATTGAATATCTGGTAAACTTCCTTAGATTGTGTGTGTGTGTGTGTGTTTTCATTCATTCTTTCATTCAAACTATTGGGTAAATGGGGACTAAGGCTGAATTGAAGATCATTGTTATAAAAATAGCCAACAAGAGCCTCCTTATATTCTCCATATTGAATGTTTTTTCATTCACTTCTAATTATCTTGATTTTATTTCAGTTTTAATTTATCCAACAAACTTAATGCTATTCTTGTGCATTATATTTTTAGCCGGGGCATATGTTAGATTTTAAAGAAGCGAACACCGTCAAAAAAATAAATTCATTTCACACACAAGTGCAGATTTCTTTAAAGATCTAAAGCTTTGGATAATAAAGAGCTCCTATTTGTTACAACTTGCCAATAGTTACTTTATAGCGAGTAGAATTAACTCAATCAATGGCGAGCATTGATAATTAATTCCGATTTGCTAGAAAATTGAATGCCATTTTTGCGCCGCTGTCTTTGGGTCAAAAAGATTGAGATTTGAAAATTCTAAAGCACCAGACCTGTTACAACCAAACATCAACGGTAAAAGCTAAAACAAGTTCGCATATTAATACAATGAAATATTATTTTTTCTTTGTCCTTAATTGACTTGTAGTGTATTTTAAACCCCCAAACCTAAGACTAGGATTAAAAAATTAAATAGATTATTCTCTCAAAATAGATGTTGCGCCAATTTTTTTTTAATATCAACATTTTAAAATTCCCTACGGAAAACAGTAGATTTTGAATAAACGGCCAATGCAATTTTTTTTAAATATGGGTAGACTAATAATTTTTTTTGAAATATAATATATTTTTAGAAGCAGGCCATCTGATTAGAAGTATGATTGCCTTAGCGAGACCATAATATTCTATAGTGGTATAAAACACTACATAATATTACCTCCTATACCCAAGTGTGCTTAATAGAAATGTCAATACATATGCAATGACTTAAGTGTGTTTCGGTTTTCATCGAGAAATCTGCCATTTATATAGATAAAAAGCTTAATATCACTTTAATATTTTAGCCGAAAATTATTTTTGCGCAGTATTGCTAACTATATTAAAATTTAATGTGAATTTTGAATTTATATTTTTATTGGTAGTAATTGATTTTTTTACAATAATTCAGAATTTTTTTTCAAAATAAGTGTACCATAAGGATCGTTTTATTTAATTTATTAATATATTTATACAAGATCCTCTGATTTATGAATACCTTGTCGTGGTTCAGGGGCTTAAGACATACATCTGATAAGATGCATTCATAATAAAATTCCACCAAGTCTGATCTACTTTAGGTAAGGATCAGTGAAAGAGTCTCACGATTTGGCTATCTATGAATCAGATAAGGGCGAATCTCGAACGGGAGGAGCTGAGTCAGAATCAGTGCAGATCGGTGCACTGCATGCACGATCATTTCATACTCTATCTCCGCAGCAATGCTCCGGTGACTAGTAGTTTATTGTAAGAAAGCCGTGGCAGAAACATCTCCGTTATATAACACGAGTCTAAACTTTTTAATCCTGTTAGAAGTATGGTCTAACGATGGATTCAGCCATCTCAGTGTGTTTTTTTTTCTCTGATTTTTAGCTTAATTCATGAGCTTATGTCTCTACAGCCATCCAGTCTACTTGAAGCAATACCGGGTGAGGCATATCGGATGGTAGATATGACTCCCATTTTCTTTAGATACTCAACTGGTAGAACGGCAGAGGAATATATTAGAGTTGAAGATATCATTACCTTCTATACCCTGCACTATTTTACTAGTGCTTTTTCTGCATAGTTTTTACTGATTTTATCTTCTAATAAATCCGTGGTTAAATAGATAATTTTAAGATATAAGTATTTATTTTGATTATTATTGTTGTATTTCTTGTACAGAGATTATCCCATGCTTTAATTATTAGATAAAAACAAAGAATTTTTCGTGTTTATCCAATAAAAATCGTTTAATTTAACCCTTTCTGGGCCCAGACTTCTACCAATGTCTTATTTGTGTATATTTAGAATTTCAGCAATCCTAAATTCATGATTGGCTCAATAGAATACAAATATCCCTAATCTAAAGATATCATTGTGCTAAAAGTTAAAGTAATTTTTTTTATTATCGGCACTGAATAAGTTAATTAATGAACAGTAAATTTACACTCTTTAGACCAAATCCCAATTTACATGACATAACAAACTAAAATCAGTCAATTTACTTATTTTAGCGCAACAAATTGGTCAAATCATGCAAAATTATGCAAAATTATTTTTATGAGATTTTTATACCTGAAATTTTCTGGCAGTTATCACCAATATTTTTGGGTTTATAAACAACAAAAAATATTGCTAATAAGATTGAAATGTGTTAAAATTGTACTAATAGTCACATCTGTCTCTTTATTAAAGTGGATTAATTGTAAATTTATTGATGGATAAAGTCTTATAGTACGTTAAATAAATTTTTAACAAGAAAAAAAATATCCCCAATCATCTTAATATATTTAAAACTTTACAGATCCAAAGTTTACTGCTGCTAAAATAAATAAAAATTGTAATTTTTCCTGCCAATTTAAATCCTTTAGCGTCTATAGTGGAAGTAAAATGTAATTTTCATTGGGAAGCACCACTCAGAATGTTTTAGTGAAGAATGATTTGATGATAAACCGAAATACTTGGCCTTATAATAGCTGAACACAAATATGGGGTGATAAAAAGCATTTTGAAAAAAGTGGTTATAGGTAGAAAATTTTAAAATATAATATTCAATAAAAAATCGGAATAGGAATGGGAGTAAAGGGTTAAAAAAAATAAATTTAGGCAAACCCTTCAATCTTTTAAAATAAATATAAAAATATTTAGATAAACATCATAACTTCATACAGATAGAGTTTATTCTCGAAGGAGCTTTCATAAAATCGAAATATTCCCTAAATCTTATATCCCTTGTTAAAAAAATATGATAATAATATAAATATAGGTTATTATTGTGGAATTTTTCTTGCTAATAGCAAAAATAACCGTTAAAAATCAGAAAATTTTGCGTTTATAGAACCTGTGATGGTCATTGATTCTTCAAAATTAAAAAATTTATATTAGAAATTCTGATTGGAGAAATTGATAAATTTGGAATTTAATAGAGTTTAGAAAATACTATAACTGGATCATATGCTTAAACATATCATTCAATGAATATTTTATTATCTAATATGAAAAATATTAATTTCTGAATTTATGCTTAAAAACTATAAAATAATCAAGATTAAGATTTGATCTGATTCAAATAAAAAAAAATTCAAATTATCCTGTTTATATCACAATTAAAAAGAGGGGAAATTTTGTTTTTAGAAAAATAGATAAATTTTAATGTATTAGATTTTGTTATGAATGATGTAGAAACACATATCTGCAATAAAAATAATAAAATTGATTAAGGATACAGCCTTTTCTCGCAGCCCAATTTTTTTTCGGATAGATCAAACGGGTTTGCTAGATATATATAACAAAATTAAGGTATATTGACCCTTTCTTCGCCGAAGGGCCATTTTCCGCCATCTCATGGCCAATATTTATGTTAATTTCACAAATTGAAGTACTTAGCACACATTGATACAAATTAGTTAAAAATATTGGCCGAAAATTTGAAAAATTATGAAAATCCATTCAAATAAAAACTAGAACGAATAAAATAATGTTAAATAATCCAAATAAAGAGAATAAATGTTTTTTTTTTCTTATTATTAAAGATTAATTAGTGAAAAATAACTAATTATTTAAATATATTTCTTTTAAAAAAATTAATTAAAAGTCTATATAATTTGGAAATTTCTGCAAAATCTGGAATTTTCGGCAGATTAAATTTTCTCCAATCATCGTTTGCAGCAAATTCCGATATAATTACACAATTTCTTTTATCGAATTTCAATATTGGATAAAAAAATTTATTTTTCAGTTACAAATATTTTTAATAAATCGTTTATTTACTCTCAGTCATTACTTTTGGCTATAGATTTTCGTGATTTTTTATTAAAAAGGTTGATAATTTTATAAAAATATAAAATAATTGTAGCTTGTAACGGTTTTTTAGTTTAAGAAAGGCGTTTGTATAAACTATTAAAAAATTATTAAATCTTACTCAAATCATATTTTACTCCTTACAATCATTTCTAAAGTAGAAAGAAATGGTAATAGCCACATACTTTATCTATCGATAAAAAAAATTCCCTAATAAAAATTAGAAATATGTAAATTTAAATTATATTATTTATAAGATATAGTTAAAAAAACGCGATTAAGTTTGTAAATTTTCCCCAAAAAAAGTATAAAATATTTTTTGTGTGTATTCTACATCGCTTCAAAAGAGAGATTCTGGAAAAAATTATTAATAATATCGTTTATCACCTACCCCTGTATCCTTTTTTATCGATTTAAAGTTAAAATAAACACACTGAGTATAACTTTAGTCCTTTGATTTGGGTAATAAAACTGCTTATTGACCTTAGCTAAATGGAAAACAAAAACTTTTCTTTTATTAAACTTCATCGAATAAAAAAATGTACGAATTACTTACATCTTTTAAATAAATCTTGTTTATAAAAATCTCATTTCCTATAATCGATTTTAATAATAACACCATCCTGTGTTTATAAAATTTTTAATGAAATTTTAATAAAGTCTTTTTTTATTTCTTAGCAGAAAATTTATACTCAAGTTTAAATAAAACACCCCCCCCCCAAGATTTTTATTCATTTACCACTTGAAAAATATTTCTCACCTTATAAAATTCAAATATAACATAATAAAATTGCTTAAAAGACTCACACTCCACTTAAATCCGAAAAAAGGGATAAATCTCAGCATTATTAATTTAAATAAGTTGAATATACTTTTAGCAGATCAAATTATAATAAAAGAAGAAATTTTAGTAAAAATAATTATGTCATTTAAAAGAATAAGTTAATAAATCCAATTCAATGTAAAGATTTAAATGCATGAATATAAAAAATAATATTTAGACATATTTTTCGAACTATTTGTGAAATTTTACAGATATTTGAGGCCAATAGTCGTAGGAAAAAAAGAAATATGTCTTTTTTTTGGATTTTACTGAATTCTTCTAATTCTGAAACTTTTTAAAACTATTTCTAGATATTAAAGCCAAAAAAATTACGTATTTTTTCATTAAGAAATTCCAACATAAAAAAAATCCAATCTAAATATTTAATGAATTAAAAATTGTGCAATATATCCCATAATTATCTAAAGATTTCGGCAAAAACAGTATCATATTTTATATATTTTTCATATAAATTTGGAAATAATTTTTTTAGTTATTAAAAAAGATCTTAAAATTTAAAAGATTATTTAATGCTTATTTTTTCTTAAGCTAAAAAAATGTTTATTATTATTGATTAAAATTGTTGAAGATTCTAGAAAAGTTTGGAGAACAAATTCCTTTTTACAAAAAACCAAATCAATTTTTATTTTAATATTTTTGAATGGAATTTAAGCATCCAATAATATAACGAAATAACAAAATATTAGATTTAATAATTATACTTATGTGTATTGAAAAAAACCTACTGTTTCTGAATTTTTAATACCCATTAGAGATATATATTTATGAATATAATAGTTTAATACTATTTTGGAAGACCTTCTCCAGTGTTTTATTAATCAGTATCTCAGAAATAATTAAATGATAAAAAAAATTAGAATGTATTTTTATATTTTAATAAAAATAAATTATAAATAATTAATGATATGATTAAATTTTGATAAAATATTTTACTATGTAAAAATATATATTAGCTATCCTCTTTTTAAAAAAATTGAAATTGAAATTCCTTTTTATGAATATATAAATTTGAATACCATACATGTAATTTCTTTCCAGGTTAAAAATTGGAGATATTTTTATTTTTGAGACCCAAATAATGTAAAGGCTCCGTTTTTTTATTTAAAGTGTATATAAATTAAAGTATAGGATAATTGTTATTTCTGACAAAAAAAAATTAAAATGGAAATTTGTTTTCCCGAAAATGGGAGAAATAGTATAATTTAATTTTTTAATCTCTAAATTTCTGCCTTATAAATCAATTTGTCACTAAAAACATTATTGAAATAGTTTGAAAGTTAAAATTTGAAAATAATACAGTGTATAGAGAACTAAAAACCCCTATGAAGAATTATCTCTAAATATAGACTCCAATATTTTATTAAGTAAATTAAATAAATGTTTTCATTAATTTAAATAATTTTTTTTAGCGTGTTCTGACTGATTGACTGATTGATTGATTGATTGTTTTTTTCTTTCATTTAGTTTTTTTAAAAAAATATCTATAGAAACTCATAAAATTTTGACAAATTTTAACATCACTCAACCTAGTATTTAGTGAATTTTCACATTTTTACTATTTAACTCAAAATAATCACTAGTGGATTAGAATTTTTATAAAATCACACACACATATATATATTTGATTTTATCAAGATTTTTTAAATGAAATTTTCTGAAGTTTTAACAAAAAAAATTTTATTTTTATAAATGAAAAATGTACAGGATGTGCAAAAATTATAAAGGCCTTGTAATAAGTGTGTAATAAGGGTTTAATAATACACAATTTCAAAATTGAATTTTAAAACATAAAAAAGAAAATTCATTTATAAGTTTCCTCTTGAAGCACATGTAGATTATATAACTAAAAAATATTAGAAGTTTATTGGAAATTGTATTTTTTATTTTTTTATATAATTCAAAACTTAGTAAAAAAAATCATTTGGAGAGAGTGTTTATCTAATCAAAAAAAAAATGAAGAAATGTATAAAATCCAAATATTATTTATATCTAAAAAGTTTATAGATTAAAATGGAAAAATTTATACATTTTATGTTTATATCGATTTGAAATAAGGGGAAATTAATCTTATATTATTCAGAATACCGAAGAATATATTCAAGCTATATATAATTTATATTGAAGATTTTTTAATGAAAATAATATTTTTTATTCATTTTTTCGGTTATTAAAGGTAGTAAAAATATTTTCCGATATTTTTAAATGTAATAATGTAATTTTGTTTATAGGTATTATTTGAATCATCATTATTTTGATATAAAATACAGGAAATTATAATTAAAATCGAATCTAAATTTTATAAAAAGATATGCTAAGTCCCATATTCTGTCGTTAAAGTTGTTTTTTAAAAAGATATATAATATAAATATGCCTCAAATATCGATAAAAATGATTAATTTTAATCATTTTATTGGCGCAACTTGTAATTTTTTTTTATAAGACAGTTTCTTATAATCACCCAAAAAATCAAGAAATAAATAATCACATCTAAAAAGCAATCCTGGATTAATTCAAGTGATAATTTAATGATCGTTTTTTTTTTTTTAATTTAATGGATTCAAGCCAACATGAATTAATCTCAAATAAAAAAAAAATCTAATAAGTAATTTCTAAAATATTTACTGTATATTTTTTCTCTTATAAATTCATATTTCAAAACAACTTTTCCTGATTATTTTGAAATTGGCGTCACTCTAAGTCGTTTTTTATATTTAAATAAAATTATTGAGGTAAAAAAAAAAATTATTGATAGCAGTTTTTTGTATATTTATATATTCTGTATTGGACAAATTTAGATATAAGTATGTTCTCTGTATATTAAATTCTAAAAAAATAAAAATGAATAGAAACATGATACAATGTTTAAAAAAAAATTAAAAAATATAATGGGAATTTTCCGAAACTTTCTTAACTTATTGTATTTATTTTCAATTATATCATACGAGTTATAAAAGAAAATTGAGCTAAAATCTATTATTTTTTCATTTTTATCAATAAAAAAGATCCAGAATATAAATAGTAAATCATTATTTAGTATATTTATAATTATTTCGACAGTTTACTT
>LSSL01000830.1:19415-73596 GCA_001953115.1 Smittium mucronatum | reverse complement strand
CTCTGGCTAGGAGCTCAGTAGATTCAATGAACTATTTTTCACTGAAAAAGAGCTTAATTCTTGACTGCATGTAACCTCAGTCATACACCTACTTGAAGCAATGTCAATCGGGAGGGAGGGGTCTTTCTTTTGTTAGATTGCACCCTTTTTTCGTAGGTATGCAGCCGGTAGTCCGGCAGAGGAGCTTATTGTAATTAGGAAAACAGTCTTTTCTATACGACTTTTTCTTTTTTTCATATTTTTTTAGTATAGTTTTTAATGGCGTTATCTTACAATAAAATTACGCGATAAAAAAAGGGGGGTGCTTTGAAATATATAGATTAATTTTATAAAAAAAAATTCGATGAAATTTAATAATAATTTATCTCTTGGATTTTAATAGTTATTGGAAATAAAAATTTGTTTAAATATCCCTATAACTTCCTCCATCCCTGAAAAATAATTACTATTTGATAATTTATTTATTTCAGTCAATATGCTAATGATATTTATTGCTTACTGATTTGATTATTATACTTATAAAATGCGGTTGTCAAATCAGGAACTGAAGCTATTAAACATTTTTTTAATTTTGGTTTACTTTTTTTATATATTTTTAGATGTAATATTTTGGGGATCGGCTAAAATAATAGTTAAATTATCGGGATTATTTATATTCTTCTTATTTTTCATTTTATTTATTTGGGAATTTTGCAAATTTCTATTTTATGCCATTTTTATGAGGCTTGGTCGTCTAAATATAAAACTATTGATATAATCATATATTTTAAATACTGAAATCTTTATTTAATACTTTTTTACTTTTTTTCCATAAAAAAGAAATATAATTTATATATATATAAGTTTGGTTAATAATCAGATAAAAAATTGGTGATTACAATAAAAAGTTAGATAAGTTTATAAAAAATCCGTTATCAGATTTGAAATCATTTATTCATATTAGACTTACACATAATCAATTATTCTATTATATGGAAAATTTATGCAATTTTTTTTATATAACATCTTTGTTTAAATTTAGCAGCATTAGATGGACATTTGAAATTAATTTTTTGCTGATTTATTTTTATCATTTACAATATTCAAAACGAATTCAAACTTAAATTTTAAGATAAATCACGTATTTTATTTTAAAAATCAAAGAATTTGTCTTCGTTCCTCAATTTTTTCCCTCAGACTTTTTTCTAAGCGAGACTGATTATAGTAGTAAAAATTTAAATATAGTGGGTTATAGGTGATTTTTTAACGGATATTGATGATTTTTTTATGTTAAAATGGATAATTATAACAATAAGAAAGCTTAAATGTTGCTTTCAAAAAATATTTTCTGCAAAAACAAAATATTTCTAAAGCTATTTGCTCTTATAAAAAGGAACAAATGTGATTGTGTTGATAAAAAAATATATACTACTTTTGACCAGAAAAACTTGTATTTTTTTCCATATAATTCTAATTATAAAATTTTAATTATCGAATTAAATCTCGATGGCACCATCAGGACTTAGGGGATAAAACTTAATTTAGCTTGGATAGATTTTAAAATATCCAATAATAGTTAATGAAGTACACTTTGGAATTACTGACGGAATATCAAAAAATCAGAGGTTACAGCAAAATCGATAAAAAACGCTATATTCACGATATGTTAAATTAAAACACGATTTTTAATCCGGGGTAAGTGAGAAATTTAATTTCTTTTCAGATAACTTATTTTTATATATTTTTTAAAAAATCTCTAAACTTTTTTCTTTTTTAATTTCTGTTGGTATCAAAGTCATAATAACATCAAATTATATATTCAATATAACAAAAATTTCAAAAATGATTCACTTGGACGACGCATATAGGATAGTTGACTTGGGAAACCAAATGAGAGTTGTAGGGATAATAGTTAAAAAAAATTATTTTCACACAAATAGTAATTTTTATAGTAAGAGATGAGTCTTCCTTGTGTATTTTTGAGTTTTTTATAGTCTATGTAAAGAAATAGAATATAATAGGGGGCCATTGGAACAAAAAAAATTAAGTGGATATTCATCACCATTGATCACCAGTGCTTTACAAATTATATTCCTATTTTGTAACAGAACACAATTTCGGACTCGTGTTACAAAATAAAATAGAAAAAAATATCAGTGAATCACGAGTCTAAAGCTTAAATATTACTCGATATTGAGTTTTTCCAACTTCAAACCGTGAAGAATAATTTCCCAAAATTTTAAATATATTTTTATTTAAAATCTCAGAAATAAATAGACTGACCAATTTTCGAACTAATAAGTTAAAAATCATAACATTACTAACCATACTTGGTTTGCGGGCTCTAATATGTTTTCAATCAGAACTAATAGAAACATCGTGAGTTTCAGTCTAAAAATCAAAAAATTCGTTTAAACTAGAAAAAAAAACTATAAAATCTTTTTTGACTTATTCAGACTTAAAATACACGATGTATCATTGAGAAAAAATTTAGAGTTTGATGTTACGAACTAAGATAAAGTAAATTTGCTCAATTGTGAATTTTTCCTTTTATCTTATTTCAAAAAATATTTTATAATCATAATATTTAATCTGGGATTAGTAATAACACTCTAAAACAACCCAAATTAATGATATGATTGATATAAAAAGGTAAAGAAATATATTTTGAGATTTTTTTGGTTTTCGCAATTATAAAAAGGTATACAATATTTTTTTCATATTTAGAGAAATATAAAATATAATATTTTTTTTTATAAAAAAAAAACAGAGATTTCAGCGTGAATATCATTTTCCGAAAAAAATTGAAAGCTCTGGAATTATAAACTTTACTTTTTTATAAATGAAATAAAAATAGTAATACCAAAAAATATCCTCAAAAACGCATCCAGCTATATTTAGATATAAAAAAATAAATATGAAATTTACATCTTATATTTTATTTAGACATGTATTTAAATAAACCTAAAATAAAACAATAAAAAAATCATTAAAATCTTTTAGTAAGATTTTCAAGGAAATTTGATACCCTGTATTCATAAAAAAAATGCACATAAATCAACAAAGTTAATACATAATATATTTATCTAACTTAAATTTATATCATTAATTATTTTTGATAATGTCTTGATTAAATTTATAGCCGCATAATACCAAAAATATTATATTTTACTGTTAAATTGGTAGATTTTTACGAATATTTTTTTTCATAAGTACTCATATACGAAACTTAAATAAAAATAAAATCCCTTTATTTTTTATAATTAGATATAAAATAATCACCAATTATACTCTTACAGAATAAAAAAAAGGTGTTTGTTTACCTTTATATTTTCAAATAGCGCATATATCCCTTTTATAAAATATTTATTTGCTATTAATTTTTTTTCCAACCTAAATTTACCCTTTCCTTTTTAGGATAGCTTTCATATAAATTTGGATAAGCCTTTATTTAATTTAAACAATAATTTGCAAATGTAATGATAGTAAAAACATTTCTTCCTATTTCATAGGAAAAGTTCGATTTTTTATATCCTCTAATTGTTTCAAAATTTAATTAATTATTTTATCTTTATGGAATATCACTTTTTTTTGTTCGGCGAAACAGTTATTACGCCTTAACTCATTTTTATAATATTACTGTTATTTCATTGAATAAAAAACTTGTATTATGAAAAAATCCACAATAAATATAAAACTCTAAAAGAATATTATCCCCTATTTTATGGGGTTTTTGGGATATATAATGCTGAAAACTATCCAGCCTTCAATACTATTTAATAATAGTAATAATTTTTTTGTATTAAATGATACAAAGTTTAAAGTTTAAGTTGAAATAAATTTTCTCTTAATTTAAATAAATTTACCTCATATCTTGAAAATTTTCTTTTTGATCAATTTACAATTATTATTAATATCATAAAATATATAAACTCTGGAAAAATAGATGGTGACAGAGTTTTTAACATATTTTGAAAAAATCTAAAAATTCCTGAAAAGGATATAAAATTGTTAAATTTAAATGGAAAACACATCAGGAATACTCGGAAAATCTTTTTTTTTTGATATTAAATAACGTGTATTAAATCAAAATTATCCAATAAAATAAAATTAACATATTTTTTTATCTAGTGATAGATTTTTTATAAATTCATTTAATTTTATATCTTTTTATTATACTATACATAATATATTTCCTTTTTTGAGTTCCTATAAATATAAATTAAATATTATGTTCTTATTAATTATATTTAAATAAAAATTCTTTTAAATTTTTAGTCTCTTGAATTAATTAGCAGTAATTTTGTGGCAGTATTTTTTTTTTAAAAAATCTTATATCATTTATTTAAATTTTTTATTTTTGAAAGGATTTATTTAAATAAGCATTAACTATAGTTAAAAATACATGTTTTTTTAGTATATATGTATTTTTCCTATGTAAATTTGGTTTTTTTGGAGGTCTAGGTAAAATTTTTATGCGAATCTTGTTTTTATAGGGAATATTTATTGATAATATACCAATAATCAAACAAATTATCTTTTAATTTTCTATGAAAATCACCGGGAAAAAATAATTTGTTTGAATATAATTTTATATGAATTCTATAATATAAATGAATTTTGTTTTTTTACTGAAAATATCTATGAATTTTTTTTTCAATAAAAGAATTTTATATAGAATAAATGAATTTATATATATTACGTTTATTTTTATGATTATTAGTATTGGGAAATGACATAAAATCACTAGAGATATGAATGTAGGTTAGGTTAATAAAAATTTACTAGTTAAATATTAAATAGACGCCGGTAGATATATACCAAATCAATCCAATTTTATTGATAAAATGAAAAAAAATTATTTTTTAATATATACCTGCTAATTCTGTTAAAAAAAAGCCTCATTAGGAATGAGATCATTTTTTTGCCTAAATTTTAATCAAAAACGCCGTATTATACATTTTAAATTTTAAATATATAACGTACATATTTTTATTGGTATATTTGTGGAGGGGTCTGATTTTCTGATGTCTCTTTCCTTCTTAGGACTATCCTTTCAGTGGGCTGGTGAGACTCGTGCTCAGTTTTAACAGTTTTTGTATCATGTATTTCCTGAACCATCTTATATACTGGACTGGAGTTTTCTTCTTCTAATGAACTTCTATGGTTTATTTCAATTTTTTTTTCTTTTGTTAATGTTTAGTTTTTTTTAGTTTTTTTTTTGTTTTCTCTTTTATTTTTGTTTTATATAATTTTGTAAATTTTATTTTATTTGCGCTGGTTTTAAAAAAAAGTAAACTAGAGATTTTATTGTATGAATAGAAGTAAAAAAAAGATAATCAACAATTAGATGTGAAATTTTTATTGAATTTAGTTAGGTATTTCTTTAACGAATATTTTTTAACTAAAAAAAAAAGTATTTTTTTTGTAAATTGTTTGACTCTCAGAACTTATTTTTTTTTAATAAAATTTCTCGGTGTCCTTCTTTTTTCCGAACCAAGAGCAGCTTTTTATGTACAAGTGATGTCTTCGTTTGTTAAAGTTCATCCCAATGGCGTATCTTCCTTTGTGTTTTCACATTAAAAACTCGTGAAAAATTATCTTCTTTCTAACACTTCTTTGTGAAAGATTTACCTCCTTTTTTTTCTTTTTCAATTTTTTTCGAGAACAGATTCCCATAAAATATCCAAAGCTAATTCTATTCGCTAATATATTTTCTTTAATTTGCTCCCTTTATGTTCAATAAAACTTCCACATACCTATATCATAAATATACTATTTTAAAACTGTAAATTTTTATCCGAAAATATTTCATTAATATTCTCTAACAATATTATTAGAAAATAGAATCACAATCACAATCACAATCACATAAGGATCAATTACACAAAAAAAAAACCATCACATCAACATATAATCATTTTTTTACCATTTTTACTATGCTTTTTTTATTATAATTTAATATTTAAAAATATTAAAACTTGGCCAATTTCTTAAAGGAGGTGTTTTTTTCTCTTTCTTTTCAGTCAAAATTTAAATTATATAAATATGGATTATTTTTATTAATAATATCAAGCATAATTAAGATCTTCCATAAAAAGGGCGTGTTTTTTTTTGTTTAAAATTATTTAGATAAATCTAAAACATAAATTTAATTAATGTTTATACATATTGTATAGTTTTTTTTTTCTTTTCAATAAGATATTTTTATTAATAGAAGCTCAAAAAATAATCTATTTTTTTATTTTTAATTCTACAGTATGTAAAAGTAATTTTAATCATATATAAATTGATATATAAAGTTTTATTATTCAATTTTAAATAAGTTAAAATGATATCTAAATTTAAATAAATATCCATAATAAAAATATTATATTAAAATACAAGTTTTTAGAAAAAAATTATTTTTACATTTTTAACAGTTGATATATATATATATATATTAGTGTATTTGGATGTATTTTTATTTTTTAAAATGGCTTTATCTGTAATAAATAAGTGCAATTAATAATAAATTTTGTTTTATTGAAGTATAAAATTTTCATTCAATGGGTGAAAATTTTATTAACAAAAGATATATGTAATTTAGAGACATATATTTTTTTGTTGAAATTAATAATAAGACAGAATGCCAAAAAAAAGAGAAAAAAATGAAGTGTTGAAAAATCCACAAATCCTCTAAAAAAGATATGCATTTAGTTTACACAATCCATTTTTACCCGCGAATTTATTAGAAAAACCTGCTAAAAAATAAAAATATTGATCAGATTTCTTTTTAGCAATATATATATTTTTTCTTTTTTTTTGAGATTTAACACCGAGATGTAATAGAAAAAGAGCCACAAATAAATTTTTTTTATATTTTATTTAACTTTTTCATCTTCTGTGGGTATTTATGTGCCATCATTGTGGCCAATATCTATCCATTATTTGATTTCAATTTATTAATCGAATTTATATCTGCTTAATTTATGGAACCAAAAAAATTATTTGTGTGAATTAGCAAATCAGAGAAGTTGAAACTAGGAGATTAAGAGCTAAGGAACTGAAAAAAAAGTAAGATATAAAAAAATGGGGGCCATATGGCACCCTAATACTTTATTTTAGCTACTTATATGAAAAAAAATATTCGATTTAATCACCTTAAAATCATAATTTTTATCTGGTATCTCAATAATAATAATAAATTGAAAGTAGAAACCTTTTTTTTACTTTAAATTAAATATTTTAGAGGAAATGGTGCATATATAAAAACAGCTTACTAAAAAAACGAGGTATAAATAAATATCATGGTAGCAAAAAATGTTATTATTAAAAGGTTTTAGGTTGCGTTTGAATATTATTATCAAATAAATTTGCATATTTTGAAAAAAAAAATTATTTTTAAATCAAAAGAATGTGGGTTAATAAAAATATTAGATAAAATTATTTCAATAGACAAATATATATGGATTTTTAATAATATTTTCGGGTTTTATTAGGAAGGAAAATTGATTTTTTTCTAATTATTTTATATATTCGCAGAATATTCGCCATTAAGTCTAATTTTAATCATTTTTCCCAGAAAATTACTTAACATATATATTTTTTTCCAACTATTTAAGGGATATTAAATTACCATTGGTATATATTGGGGTATTTTTTATTAAAAATGTGGATATTTTACGGTTCAATGGAAACTACTACCAAATAAATTTTAGATTTAATTACTTATTTTTGAAAAAAGTTATTCTTAATTTAAAAGAAAAAAAAATTAAAATAGCATAAATTAAATTAATATTCCACATAAATATGTAATTTCCTGCAAATACTAGCAAAATTTCTCAGATTAAGTAATCAATTAAATTTTTTTTTCAAGTATTCAGTATTTTCGCACAAAAATTAAATATGCGTCATTTATTAGTTAAATTACTCTCATAAACTACAATTATTATTTCATAAATTAAATCGATTAGAAATCTTGAAATATATTTATTTCCAGCTTATGATCCGATAATATATTTTGGGCGAAGGAATAAGCAAATAAATGGAAATATCCATATAGTAGACGGATTTTTTTTATATATATTCAAAAATACTGGATATTTAAATAATTTGATACGTCAACTTTTCAATTTGAGGGAATTCACTTAATTCTGTTGAAAAATTCATATTTTTGTGGAAATTTAAATTAAATTGTTGTAATTTAATTAAAATCCTTAATTTAAATGTCATTTTTTAAAAAATATTATAAAAAATAATGGGAAATAAGGGGGAAATATTTTTTTTCCTTAACACTTATATGAGCTTCCAACAAATTTTTTTCTTAGGCAAATATCAGGAAAAAAATGGTATTTTCCTAAGACCAAGCATCGAATTAAATATATAAATACTTCAATTTAAAATATATAGATTTTCCGAATCACCCAGAAGATTCTTTTCCACATATAACTAGTTATGAAAATTTCAAACAATTCTCTGATTTCATTACACCGAAAAAAATTATATAAAAAGAAATAATTAAAGCTCTTACGAGATGTGAAAAATAATCTCATTATTTTATACCTTAATGGTTTAAATATTAGCATATATTAGAGAATAATTAGCCTATACATATTATTAATTATCAGAGTGAATTTCAAACCTCTAAATTCAATATTATATCAAATATATTTTCGAAAAAAGTTGAAATCAAATGAGAAATTATACTCATGAGGTAAATTGGTGCCAGAATCAACGAAATTGATATATCAGAAGTCTCCGGGTTTAACAGCATGTTTTTTTAAAAAAATTATAAAATGGGAGCATAGTAAAATCTATATAGATCAAAGAACGGAAACACGATTAATTTTTAGATCTGAATAATGGATCGGTATTCAAATATATCAGGCAGAGTACGCAGCAGCCCAGAACAAAAAGATTGAGTAGGCAACTATGATAGAAAATTGTGAGGGGTCCTCCCTCCAAAAATAATGTCTCCGATTTATCTGGTTTCAAAAAAAAATTCCACAATTTTTGTGGAGAGAAATGTTATTATCGGCATTATGTGATTATTATTTTTTAACGGGGATACCATATTTTTGTAGAAACCAAATATCCAAACTTTTGCGGGACTATTTTCCACCCACCTTAATATTTTTCACTTTATTCTAACCCCATGATTCGACTTCGGTTTATTTGCTGGGAAACTGATAATACACGGCGAGTTCCAGCGATAATTGCTCAAAAATAATTATTAGAGAATGTTTAATTGTTAGATATTTATAAATCACCCAAAAAATTGATAAAATCCCGCCATGATAAATATTTTTAAACCATTTTTATGTATTTTGCTTTTTTGAGGCTTTTACATGTGTTTTCTGAAAATAAATTTTCCGCTATATAAAAAAATAGATGCAGTTTAACTTATTTTTATTAGATTTAATGAAAATAATAATACAAATTAAACTAAAGCATTCAAATTTATCAAAAATTTATAAAAATAATCATAGTATGTATTAAGTGATTATCCGTTAAATTCTAATAAAAAAATTTAGCGATAAAAATATTGTTTCAATTATAACCAGATTAATATTCCTTGTGCATAAAAATATATTTTACATTCTCCCATGACTTTTTTTTATATCATAACATTAAATTGAATTGTAAAAAATTCAAATTTATAAAAAAGGAAAATGGTGATTAATGAGAATATAAATTAAAAATATCCTAATAATAATTAAATTGTTTTATTCCTCATAAAAGAAATAGAAAACTATTATTAAAACTATTCAAGTTTTTTTTAGCTTGGGGCGCTATTTAAACAATATAAAAATAGTACAAAAATATTTAATTTTTTTAAAAAAAAATAAAAAAATATCTAGTCCTACACCCCTCCGCCGCTCTAGCACCCCGTTCCCACTGGTCATTGGTTAAAAAGAATTAAAACCCTATAAATATTTGTTTTTAAATGATTAATTTTTTAAAAAAAAATTATTAGATATTTCAATATTCAACCGAATTTTCATATTTTTTTTACAAAAAATGAATATATGAATAATTATATGATATTTTTATAATGATATTTTGGGTGTATAGTTTAATTTTTTTAAAAAAATAACGAATATTTATTTTGGATAAAGATAAATTTTGTAAAAATATATATCAGGGTGATTTTTTTTTGTATATTTTTAAAAAAATTCCCATAACTGAAGAAAAGAGATCAAATTCAGACACGTATATTGAATTTAACCAGATAATAATTTCAATTGCTCTTTAATTTTCTTGGCTCCAAATTTCAGAAGAAATTTTTAAAAAAACGCATACAAAAATTCTAATAAAAAAGAATTTATTTTTTCCTTTTTTTTCTTAGAGATTTAAAAATATTAAGATTTTCGCGTGGGATTAATATTTTTACAATTAAAAATAATTTTTTATATATTCATCCAAACCACATCACTAATAAGTTTTTTCTAGATAATTTTTTATTCAAAATTTTATCTAAATAATTTATCATTTAAAACAAATTAATTTTTTAAATTTAAAATTAAATATTTTTTATTACAAATACAATGAGGTCATAAACTAAATAGAATTTTTTTTTAAAATTTTTATAAAGTTACCACGTACGAAAATATTTTCATATTGAATTTTCTGGTATTTAATTACCATTATTAGGGGTTCTAAGTGATATATTGAGGGCTCATCATAAATTGATATTTACTTTAGATAATAGCTGTACTATGATGTTTTTGGTATTGAATTTAAAGGCTGTTTTTTCTTTTATTACTAGCTTTCTTATGGTTTTTTTGTTTATTTTTTTTCTTATGAGTTTTTATTTTTATTTTTTATAAGTATTTGTTTTTATTTCGTTAAAAAATAGAACAGAAGAAAAAATAGTGAGGAATATAATAGTAAAAAATTCATTAAAAGTTTGAATTTTTTTTGTTAATCTGAATAGAAATATCTTTTTTTAATGATGATTACTTTTTTATTTAAGCTTTTAAAGCAAACAAGTATCAAATTTTCTTGTATAGGTGTTTTCTTATTTTCAAAAAAAGACATAATTCTCTTTCATTTCAGGAAAAATGCTCTTTCTAAATATATTAATAATAATTTATTTGAAGTGCCATGATTTAAAGTTTTTTTTTAAAAAAAAATCCTATTTTTTATAAGTAGTAGTATTTTTTTGCTTTTATTAATGCGATTACGCGTAAAAAATTTTTGAGTGTCAATAGTGGCCTATTTTCAATAATTTTTTTCTTGTTTAATTTCTCAGTTATTAGTATTGTATGATAATATAATAATAGCATAATACTACATTATCCATTAATTCTATGTAATACTGTTTGTGTTTTATTTTATTACAGGGGCTATAAAATATCCAGAAATTTCCGTATAGCTAAGACTCGGATGAATATGTATTGTATTAATCAGATCCTGATTGGTCGGAACCAATTGCGACACCTGAACTTCTACATATATATTTATTTTCACATATATATGAGCATTTTTCGAAACTAAATAAGTATAATTTCATTTCATTATATTTTTATTTTAGTTTTTTCTAGTATACAAATATTATAAATAATTTACCTTTTAAAAAAAATAATAATAAGTATAATTTACATTATATACTTACAATTCAAAATTATTTTTAAATCACAAAATCATGTTTAAATTTCAAAAATTTGTCATTCGCGTACTGTAAATCGGTTGAATTTAAATAAATAAAATTATTGATACTATTAAAAGATTATTATGTAGTTTTGTGTAACAAATATTTTCTTCTTTTTTCTATCCAAATATGTTATGGTAAAAATATATATTATTTTGATAAATTTTTAAAAATAAAGTTTTATTTCATGAAATTATTTGATATATTAAAGAATTCAAGTGTTAAATCGAGAAAAAAATCAATAAAATCATATAGTATTTATTTTCGTTTTTTTGTTTTATCTTTTTACTCTGTTGATTGATTTCATATTTAATTTAAAACTCATAAATGAAATTTTATTTTCTATTTAACTCAATATTTAAATTTAACTGTACTATTTGACAGATTATTCACAATTTGGGCGTTTTTTAAGACAATTTAAAAATTTGTTGAGATTATATTCTTTTTTTTTAAGATTTAATTATTTGTAAATGTTTATTTATAATTTTATAAGTTCGATCATTATACATAAGATTTTATAAGATTTAAAATTTTGTATATTTATATCAAAAAATAAGATAAATTATGGATGAATCTCAATATTAGCAATTAAAAACAATGAATAAATTGTGAATTTTTTTTAATTTTTTAATATTTAATATCCATATAATTATTTTTAAATTGTAAAATTGAATCAAGTTTGATTGAAAGAAATCAAAACAAGTAAATTTGAATCAAATTGTGTTAATGAAAATCAAAAATATTCTTATGTGTCATATTAAGTATAAAAAAAAAAATTAGACACAAATTTGTAAATTTTAAATCGAGTTAAGTTAAAAAGAGTTTAAAAAATTATCCATTTTGGATCTAAAAGTAAATAATATTGGTTAATTAAAATTTTAAAAATATTAAATTATCCATTACTCAAGAAAAGATGTACCCTAGGAGCTTGGCACGATTTTATCCTCGATAGGATGATATGTTTCAACAAGTCTACAATTAATATTTTTTATATTTTAACTCATATAGTTTTGAGGGTTATTTGATACTCTTTCAATCATAAATTAACCAATAAAAATCTATAATCATTAAGAATTTTGATTTCAAAAATAATCTAAAAATAATCTATACGTTTGCTTTTGTGTGGTTATAGAAGGGCTTTCGGGTTTAAAGATATACTAACTTGAATAAATTTGAACATTAAGCAACTTTATTTCATATTTTCTGTCAAATTTAATCATTAAATAGCCGATTGTAAAAAAATAGCTTTCATTTTTTATTCGATTATATATGTATATGTATATTTGGTTAAATCATGCAATTCAGCAAAATTAAAATTATAAAAACAAGAGTAGGAAAAAATTTAGCTCTGAAAATGTTAAAAAAAACTTTTACCTAAGCCGATTTAAAAATTATCGATGTATACCTAAATAAATATTTTTTACTTAATTTGAAAAACAAATTGATTTTTGATTTCTTTCAATCAAATTCGAATATATTTTATTATTTAACCTATAATTATTTATAAATTCATATTAATTATAATTTTAAATTTTTTTGAATAAAATAGAACTTCATTAAATTAGAATTTTAACAATTTTAAAAATACAATATATGATAAACATAGTTTACTTGTAATATAATCGATAAATTTTTAAATATTTTAAATTTCATATTCGATTTATAAGAATTATAAGTTAAAAAAAATTTGGTATGGGGGGGGGGTGATTGAGTAATTATTGGGTTTTTTGTATCAATATACCCTTCTTTTCATTCCAATAAACATTTTTTTCTATACTTGTGAGGTCATTATTATAATAAAAAGGCTATTTTCCCATATAAAAATTGATTTATTTCATTATTATTTAGAATTTAATTGCTCTTAATTTTTTTTCAGTGATTTTTTTTTGTTCTTTGTAAATAATTATTTGATCATATAATGGCACTTTTGAAATTTTCATCAAAAAAATAACCTCGCAAATATAAGAAAATGATCTATTTCTATGAAACCCCCTATAAAAGGAAAATTATTAATCAAGCCCGAAATTATAATTATATTAAATTGTTTTAATAATAAATAAATAAATAAAATTTTAAAGGATATTTTTGAGAGAGCCCTTGCACCAAAAATAATTATTATGATTTCCTTTTTTTTATTATAAAAAAAATCATCATCCGAAACCTTAAATAAAAAAAATTGAATTATACTATTATAATAGTGGTATGATAAATAAAAAAAAAACAAATATAATTTAATTATTCATAATTAGCTAAAATTTTAATTCTCTAGATTTAAATCTTATAGGATTTAAGGTTGAATTTACTGTCCAAATTCAGCATATCGCCTTAAAATAGGATGGAAAAATGAAAATCAATCCAATTTTATGACTTTATATTCACAAAATAATCAATGCAATCGATATTTATTACCAAAATTATTTTTATTGAAAAGAAGAATAAAATCTATTTTTAATCAAATTTTTATGATTAAATTCATGAAAAAAATCAATAACCACAAAATATTAATAAAAATAATCACATTTAAAATATAAAGTTTGATTTATAAGATATAATCGAATTTGCTAAATTTTCTGTATTAATAATATTTATTATATAAAAAATGTGATTTAGGCTTAAAAGTTACAAATAAATTAATAAATAACCATAACTTGAAATAGAAATATAGAAATAATTCTAAAAATATATGAGATTAAAAATTTTCAATAATTCCCAATTTTTTTTTTTGTAAAATTATAATAATTTTTTTTATGAAATTATTCCATAATACAGCCAGTTTAAGAAAAAAAATCCTTTATTCTCCTCAAAAAGATATTGTAAAAAATTAAGCTATTTTTTTAAAAAACAATACCATTATACACTGCGTCTAATGAAACCACACACTACTTTAAAAATAATATAAGCTCAACATTTAAACTCTTAAAAGATTTTAATGTTAAAAATAACAAAATATTTATAAATGTATTAAAAAAATTAAACAAATCATTTTAGATATTTTTTTCTTAATGTAAATTTGTGATTTCTTAATTTAAAAAACCATTATTGTAAATTTGTACTCATATTGGTCATCTAAATAATATTCTTCTTTCTTAAATAAACACTAAAATAATTTAATTTTCATTTAACTCGCTTGAAAAACATACCTTATTAAACATTAATATTGAAACTTTAACAGAAATTATATTAATAATTTAAGTTTTTGTTTTCGAGTGGTATTTGGAGATGAATGAGCTGTATGAAAAAATATAAAAAAAATTGAGAGAGAATTATTCCAAAAAGCTAAAATATTTTGCTAAAGCAGATTACCGCTCTTTGAATTCTAAACGTAATGGTTTCCTGTTTATATTAATAGTTTGCATATCTTATTATGGAGAATTACTACTTTTTAAGGAAATAATCACTGCAATAATTGCGTCACAAATAAAAGTATTGACCATAAAAAATACATTTTTGGATTACACAAGCTTGGTCTAAAGTCTAAAATTATTAAGAAAAAAATTTAAAAAAAGATGTTAATCCCATTGATATTAATTTAATATACTTTATTGTGAACTATTACAAAGGAAAGAATCAAAAAATGAGCCCAGGTACGACTGGATTTTTTGAATAAATATGCACAAAGTTCTCAAAAGAAATCATTCAAACCTTTCAAATCTTTCATGTGTCAAGGATTTTTCATCGGATATAGAAAACTTGAAGGTCGCTGTGACATCAAAAAACATAATAAAAATATCATCAAAAGCCACTAATTTAAAAGTATAATCAACTTTTAAGCTAATTTATGAAAAATTTCCGGTGATGGTCTCAATTATTAATTACTTAAATCAGAAAGTCATTCCAACAGTTTACTCTATTTTGAGCAGCTAAAACAAAATTCTTTATTTGCAAATGTTTAATACACTAAAAAAAATACTGGAAAGTAAAAAATTAACTTTGAAATTTCAAACATCATTTCAGATTTCTCTAGGCAGATAAAAAATGCTTCAGATGAATTTGGGAAATTCTAATTGAAGATATATTTTTAGTTTCATGTAGATAAAAATTCCAACAAAATAATTGGAAATTTGAAGTGCAACAATTTTAGCTAAATTTTATATATTTATTTTTGTAGAATTTAGCTGCACACAAAGCTTGAAATTTTTGAAAAGAGAGAAACTCTTTTCATAAAGAAACATGCAAATCTTGAGGAACTGACTGAAATAATATCTAAAATCATCTATGGATATTTAATATCAATCCCATCAATAAAAAATGGGCTTTGAAGACAAAAAAGAACCATTAATGATAGATATCAGTCTTGGAAATATACTAGTATATTAGAATTTTAAATAATACCCATTAAAAAAGTTAAAGATTTTGATTTTGAACATATTCCATACTACAAGATGATAAGTCACAGAAATATTGATAGATAATGGAGAATTTTTTTAAAAATATTTTATCTACTTTGAAAGAAAAAATCGACTTTTTGGTACCCTAGAACGAGCTTGAAATATACTTATTTATAATGGTTTCTCTTAAATTTAATAATTTACAATTTTAGACTTTCAATCATCTTATAAACACATTTTATAAAAAATATATACGATCAAATATTTCTATTAGTAAGAAAAATAATCACTAAATGGACGGATTTTTTTTTAGGTAAATGGGCGTTGATTACTTAATTTTTTATTTTTGAGTAAACATAATATTTATATTTAAGTGCTTTTTTTTTATACATTAAATATTAAAATATAGCCAATACATTATCATATTTATAAAATAAATTATTTTTTGTCTGAAGAGATGAAAATTTTTATTTAAAATTATATTTTTTAAAATAAAACGATATTTAAGGTAGATTTCACTATTTTTTTATACATATCGGTTAAATCTGAAAATAAATTTGGTAAGAATAGGTAAGAAATATTATAAATATACAGAGCGAATAATGTTTTTTTCATGTTAGAAAAATTATGATTAACGCATCTTTAAACATGCTGGATATCCCCGATTTAAAAATAATCTTTAATTTTTTTGAAAAATTAACTAAGAGACTAAGTTTTTTTTTATAAAATTTATGGCCAGAATGATATTCGAATCGAGGGAATATTCAGATGTTTTATTTTTAATTAATATAATTTATAAATATCTAAAATAAAACTATAAAAAGCGACCAATTTATCTTTTTTCTATGTCTTCCTCTTCTTTGAAGGACTTGTATCTACGTTTCTTTTTTTAAATCGCAAATAAAAATCTGCAATTCTAAATTCTAAATTCTAAACTCACCCTTCGTATTTTTCAATATAAATTAAAGCAAGATTGAATGATGAAGCTGGTTTTTACATTGTTTTAGGTTTATTTTAGATCTTTAGTTGAACATAATAATAAGTTTTCTTTATCATATGGGAAGTGGTGCCTTTATATATATTGGTGGGGTGGGGGTAAATTAGATCCAAATATTGATGAGGTGACAACATCCAAAGTTAGCAAAGATGAATTTTATAGTAATAAGTTGATGCTAGTAATCAAATCAACCAGTTACCTTTGTTCATGAGTAATTTTTTTTTTTTAAATTAGTCTGAAACCCTGAAATAAAAAATAATAATTTTACATATTTTCTAAAGAAGATTTTTTGGCCTTGAAAAAACTTAAATCCGCGTATGGATATTTGAATGTTACTTAAAAAGGTATGAAAAACAATAAATTCGCATAGATTATATAAAAATTTCGATTTATAAATATAAGCAATTTTTCTCGCCGAAATAACGCAAATTTAATTCATTTCCTTATATTTTCTATGTAGCAGATGTTCATGGTAGAATAATTGCATTTATTAATCCAATAAAATTATCCAATTTCCAAAAAAATTGTTTTTTGGACCCAAATTAAAATCAAATTATGTAAATAATTATGTAAATAAATATGTTTATATATGTAAAAATATGTTTTTTTTCTCAAAAAAATTAAAAATTGTGAAATATTTCTATATGGCAGTGTGATAATTTTTTGAAAATTAAAATTTTATATAGATTATGAGCAAAATTTTAAAAAATTTGTGCAAGTAATATAAAATATTTAATCTCTTTAATTTTTTTTTTTAAAAAAATTATTATTATTACTATTATTATTATTATTTGAGATCGTTTATTGGTATTTTATACAATTTGGATATTTGAAGTTCCAAATTTGGATATATTTGAAATTAATAAACAATTTTTAAATTATTAATGCATCTATCTACTCAAAAATTGAATTGAATTAAAATAAAGACATTTAACTAGCTTTTATAAAAAAAACTTGATGTTATTAAACCGGTGAAAAAATATGGCTTAACATCTATTTAAAAATAATTTATATGCAAACTAATTAGCCAATATTATTATTGAAGCATAATAAAATGACAAAAAATGAAAAATATAAATGATTTTGCTAAAAATGGTCATTGGGGCTTACTTAGAACTATAATTTAACATAGAAAAAAATTTTAAAGTTTTTTTAAGAAATTTATATCCATTTAAAGACATATATAAGATTACAAAAACTTATGTCATATGTTTTATTAAATTAGTTATACTTTTAACACCGAAAAATACAAAAATATTAATAATTATTTTTTATTGATTATTTTTTGATAAAAAATCAAAACATTCACATTTTCGAAAAATTTTGGGGAAAAAATATGATAAGTGCCTATATAATTACTCTTAATAATCATAAACTATTAGAGCTATATATAGCTAGAATATTTCAAGAGAAAATTTTACGTCTTTTTTTTTAAAATAAAATAATATATACACCACTAGATTTTTTTGAAATAAAAATAACAAAAAAAGCATTGAACTTTATTTATTTTTTTCCACTGGTTTATGTGTGGATCTATATCGTAAATAATATATCCGCAAGATAGAAATAATATTATATTAAATAGGTTAAAAAAGCCAAACCCCAAAAATTAATCTTCAATCCAACCTACCAAATTTCATCCATATAATTTTTTTAGTAAAAAAAGTCTCTATTAAAGAAATTAATAAAAAAAAATTATTAATAAAAATGAATAATTATCGCGATATTTTAACAGAAGATCGATAATATCCTGGCTGTAAATTTTCTTTTTTGAAAAAAAATTGGACTATTAGAAAGAAAAGATTAATATAAAACATATTTTAAATGGTGGAATTTATACTGATACTTTCTGTTAATAAAAGTCAATATCAGGCTTTAAAAAGAAAAATAAGTGTTTTACGCACTTTAATCAATATTTTTTATTATAAAAATATATTATAAATTTTTTTAAATAATTAAGCAATTCTTTTTTTTCTATTCAAATACGCAATAAAAAATCCTAATTAATATATATTATATATTGAAAAAACTGGTAATTTTAAAATCTAATATTCATAATTTTACGAAAGATGAGTTAAATAATTTTAAATAGACCATGGTTTTAATAATAATATTCATGAAAAAAATGATAATATAAGATGGGTTTTAAAGTATAATTTGAACTATATTTATATATATTTAAGTTATCTAATAATATAAAACCACTGAATGTGAGATTTAAAAATTATATTATTTTTTTTGTGATAAAAGAAGCTAGAATCTCTGAAATTGGATTTAATACGATATAATGGCCAACAGGAATTCTCCATTTTTTCTTTAAATTTTTTATTCAATTGTTCTGTACATTGAAAATATTTTATCGGAAAAAACCAACAGAAAACACCGAAAATTTTCCATGTAATTTATGGAATTTTCATAAAAACACACACATATATATTTTTAGTAATTTATCGTTTAAATTTCAAATAATTTTTTTAAAAGGTAAAAGGTAAAAGGTAAAAACTTATCCATTTTTGATGATATTAAACTCGAAAATTAATATTAAAAAATTATATATTTCATAAAAAACTTTAGTCTATAATGCTATTCAAAATAAAGCGCTTAATTTTTTATATCCATATGGTGTTTATATCCATCTTTTCGTGAAATATTTTCTGTTATTAGCATTTTATATTACTTTTTTCATACTTTACTTCAAGTTTTTTACATTTTTAATTTTTGGTCGGTTCAAGGAGATTTTTACATATTTTTTAAAAGTATAAAGTATTTATTTTTAAAATCATATATAATAAATAAATCATTGAAAAACCTAACTATAAAAATAAAATTGAAATAATAAATATTCAGAATGAAAAACAAATAATAAAGGTTTTTATAACGAAATATATTGTCGAAAAAATTAAGAAATTTTTTTAATAACATGAATATAGGTTTAAACTCCACAAAAATATTCTTTTTTAAAATGAGTTTCAAAAATATCCCTTAGAAAAAATTTGGGATAAATTTTCGTTTTAATTTAAAAGCGTTTAATAAAAATCACAAAATATTTTGACCCGAAAAACAAAAAATGAGAATTTATCGAATATTTAAAACAAAAAAATTAAGAAAAAAAAAGCTTAATTAAATAGCTAAAATATTCTTAATTAAGACATAAATACGCAACAATTACCAGTTAAAAAGCCTTTGATGGTATTCAATTTTTAGTTTGATTTAGATCATATTTTTTAAAAATCTCATATTTTGGCATTTAAATTTCGTGGATATTTTTTATTCAGTGACTTTAAGCCCAATAGAGATATTTCAAAACATTTATCTGCTTCAAAATTAATATAAGTGTATAATAATTTTTAGCATTGGCGTAAAATAACTACAAAAAGTTGATGGGTGTCAATAAAGAAAATTAAAAGATGAATTATTTTTGAGGATTTATTGAAACACATTTTTATACTTCTACAGAGGCTATAAACTTCATCATTTTGGCCTAGAAGAGATGATGATCACCTAATTCATGAAGCTAACTTTCCTTAAGCATATTGATGGACCAGAAAGTTTAACTCTTGTCATTTAAAAATAGAATACTGAAATCCAATTTATTATCTATTAAATATTTTTTACATATCCACCCCAAAAATTTAGACAAAAAATTACAACAGTTACTTATAACTTTAAAGGATTGTTTTTTTTTTTTTAGTCAGATCGGATTGTTGCAGGTAGTCCGGCTCCGATGGTCTCATTTCGATTGTTAATTAAACGAGAATAAATATCAGGTGGCAGAAGATTCGACAGTATAGAGAACTTTGCACAATACTAATGACCAAATTTATTTATTTTTCGATTCGGATTTTAAAAGATTTACTGGTGTTTGAGTAATGTTCAATTTGTTGGACTGGAAGCCCCAAACGAATTCATAAAAGGTTAAATACGTACATTTAGAAAACAACAACTAATCTGTATGAAGACAAATTGGTAAACTTGAGAAATATAAAACATTATCTTATAAAAATATTCGTAGTACAAAATATAACGATTTAAAAGTTCCATTAGGCAATGTTATTAAAATTCGATTTGTAATTTAATTATAATTGGATATATATATCTTTAAACAGTTGTTGACATACTATCAAACATGAGTAGGAAACGTGCAACATTGCATATTTTTGTACGGCTACATGAGATATATTTAATGCTAGTGAGTGAATGAATTAATATTGGGTTTAAGTACATATGGCCATAAATGAGAGATTATTTCAAAGAACGGACTTTTTTTTTTTTTACAGCAATCATTGTATAAATTTTACTTTACACTATCATCAAACCAATAAAAATGGAAAAAATATAGTAGCTCTTTGAATTTTTCCAAAATTTACCAATAGAAAATCTCATTTGTAAATCTTTTTCCATATTATTGATATTTTGTGCTTTATTTCAGCTCCATGTTTCCAAATTAGGAAATAGGGAAGATTTAGCTGGGAAGCAACAGCTCTAAACGAGAATCTCCCATAAAATTCAAAAACAGATAAACCACTTCCATTTGACAAAAAACCCCTAATTTGGGATAGTTTCGGGAATTAAAAATGATCAAAAAAGTCCTTTGTTATAATATTTTTAAGACCACCTTTACATCTATAGGCTTGAATAAGATAGTTCATGACTACTATAGAAAATGTGACCACATATTGACAGATGCACATATTTATCCTGATGTAAAATAAGTTCATTTTAATACTCCGGTAAAATAGAACATTTGTGTTTTTTTCTTTTGATCTGAGAAACATATAACTCATCTCAGTGTAAAAAATAAACAAGGGGGTTTGAAAATAGAAAAAAAAGTGTTCCAAAGAATTTTTTTTCTTGATGTCGGCTATAATCACCCTATACATCTTCAAGTATTACTGAATCTAATTATGCCCATAAAAAAACAATAGGGGCAATATCTTGTAGTTTTCCCTTCTATACCGAGACTAGAAATAGTTTTATTAGTGACACCAATTTTGAAAAATGAAGTTAATTGGAATGCTAAGATCCTGGTTATGAAAGGGGAATTCATTCCATTTTTTCATTTTAATGCGCTTTTAAAAGCTTTTTGTATGGTATTTTATTGCAAAATGGCTTAAATAAAAAACTATACTAGAATAAACAATTTCAAAAAGCAGAAAATTTGTGCAAAAAAAGCTATTCATAAGGGAGAAAACTCTTCAACTAGACCTTCAGCTGTGTATCTACGGGAAAAGGATGTAATCTACCAAAAAAAGAGACATTTCTGACTCTCTTCAGGTGAGTTAGGTGACCGAGATTAACAAAAGGCAAGAGTTACTCCTCGCTATGAACAAATATTCCATGTCAATGTGGAAATTGAGTTTTATTTTAGACTAAAATTATTACAAAATATAAAGATGCTAATTAAAGTTCCAGGGTATGTTAAAATGAAAATAATGAATTTTAGTGCGAAAAAAAACGTTTTGTTTTAAAATCTTCTGTTCTTAAGGTTGTTGAAATATTTTTTTTATCGGTTTCAAAGAGACTACTTATGGAGGTGAAATACTTTTACTCTGGGTGATCGTCTTTGACCAGTCAAGATGATCGGAAAACGTTTTAAGAATGGATTAAAAACTCAGAAATTCTTGTCAAATTTTATACACGATGAATTACAACACAAAAAAAGAAATAATAATAATAAAATTATTAATATGGTTACAAAATCAAACTTACTGATTGTCAAATTAATTTTTGGGGGAGGGGGGTGGTCAATCAAAATTAAGCAAAAAAATTTAGGTAAAAAATATAAATCGGGAATTATTTGAGGCAGTATTTATATTAAGGTCTAAGCGAAAGGGTTTATTATTAAAAAGAGGTTTAAATAGTACCAAATAATACCCTTTCAAATCCATTTATATTCTTCTATTGCTTTGGGCGACTTTAAACGTTTTTAAAGATAATTTTACATCTAAATTCACTGATATTGACGTTGGACATTATTTTTTCGAATTTAATGATTTTAAATGTAAGAATTCTTAGAACTGCTTCCGTATACTGAAATATTGCGATACGGATGGTCCAACTTATAGCTTTACAGAAATTATCGTAAATTTCAAGATGTAGGTAAAGAATTCTTCGTGATAATTGGAGGAAACTTTTAAAAGCATCTGTGATAGTTGTGCAAAAGAGTTTATAGCAAGCATTGAAAGATGAATGCGAGAAAAAGAAAAAGGTTCAAACGCAGATAAGCTTCATAATTCATGGGTATTTGACTGTATACTAAGGCCGGCCAGTCCCAAATTGAGACCCATATCGACAAGATAACCTCTCAATGCATTGACATCTTTATTTTTAAGCTTAGTTAACGCACAATATATAAGAATTATGCATACTTCCTTTAGGGCAAAATTTTCAAATTTTGGGAATAGATGGCATAAGGTTATGGAAAAGATAATCAATAAAAGACCTCTACAAAAGAACAAGACACGAACAAAATCTAGAAATTAAATAGTACTGAGATATGCAGTAACTAAATTGCTACAATTAAAAATATCATTCAAACCGATACATTAAAGCAAGGGCTGCCTACTATGATCTTGAGAGACTAATCACTTGTAGGCTTTCTCATCTTTTTTAAGAAACATTCAATACAAGTTTTATATAATAGTCCCAACGTTTGTAAGAAATCTTTAGTTAAAGACTGGAATAAAGGAATTATGCTGTATATAATCGGAGGGGTGAAAATATAAAGATGCGACCAGACACGAAATTGGAAAATCATCATTAAAGCAAATGATCTTTAGACATAAAAAAAGATTCTTAATATCTCCTTAAGCAAGATAATAATTGTGAAGCGGAGATGGGAGTTTATCAGTCATAAAATTTGGGTATAAAATCTTTATGAGGGTATCAAGTTAAACTGCTTATATTTCTCAGATTATAATGGATGACTCAACAGAAATCCCTGTTTTAGTTGCAAAACAAGTTTTAAATGTATATTAAGAAGCAATAATTGTTTTTGGATGAGCAAAAATCCCGCAAATTTTTAAAGGGAAAAAATAATAGAACATGCAAAAAATTGTATCATTATTAAATGCTATTATCGAAATTCAAGATGTCCATTAGTATCTTATAAGGATATTATTCATCGATAGAAATGTTTAACTAGGAAATATACATCTTAATAGGCTGAATTTCATTTAAGCTTCCTTCTATTTTACATAGAAGATTCTCATTAAAAGCGAGAACTTCGATATTGAATTTTAGTGCTTTCCTAATTTGGAAGTGCATCGCTAAAAAATCTGTAAAATTATTGAGAGCTAAAGAATTGGAATTATCTGAGCAACTATTTATTGTGAAAATATCGAAATGCTATTAGAACCAGATGTTATTCTATTTTTACTGGTTTTTGATGGAAAATTTTAATATAATGCCAATGGTTTAGTCAGCAAAAAAAGGTCTAGTCCTGAAAAGAATATCCTATAAATAGTCAATACTTAATTGTGCCTAGTGTATGTTTTTTTTAATAAGGCTCCGAGATGAATTTTTTTTTTTTCTTATAAAAAAGAAATGAGTCAGATTACACAGCCAATCGGTAATATATTAAAAAAAATGAGTTTTCCCCTTTTTCTTACAATCTATCGCTGTTTCAAAAATCAGAACCCAAAAAAATTAAAATGTACGTAATTTGTAAAATTACACATTCATTTAAATTGGTTGCAAAAATAGAAAGGGCAAAACTATTATTAAGTTTATTTATGAATCTTTTTTTAATGTTTTCAATTAATTAGTTGGAAGAAATCCCTTTTGTCATAGCCATTTTTGAAAATTTTGAATATCTGCTGTTTCACAATCTAACTACAGAATAAAATTCGGCTTATCTCATTATCAATAAGAATGAATTATGTACGCAGATTTGCTAAATTTTGATTAAACCTATTTGACAACAATACCTTATAAACAAGAAAACGATACATTATTTTTAGTAAAAAGCAGTACGATAAATATTGGCTATTAATAATTGAGCAATTCGGCCTACTGACCATATAAGAGTAAATAATTGGTTGGGTAAAAAATATGTATTACAGGCGTCATTACAATTTACTATTTGCAAATCACAACTTTAAAATATCCAATAAGATCAATAATAAATATCTATACTATCTCCATCCAATAAGATAATTAAAAAAACCAAGTCATTGACGGAGTATTGCCAATATTCCAAAAAAAAATTCGGGATGAAAAAGTTTTAGGATTACATATAAAATAATAGTATTATTGGGCGACCACAATTAAACAGCTTACCTAAAATTATATTATTAATTGTTCATTAAAAAGTTATTATTTTGAGAAAAATGGCACTAAAGGCAAATGTTCTAATCACTAGATTTAGAAAATTGACAAACTCCGAAATATTATAGATTAGAATTCTCTTTTTTAAAAATCGTACGATTGATTCAATAACTTGATAAAGAAAAAACTTTCCCTTCGCTTTTTTAAAAATAAAATATTTGATTTTCCGTGAAATTTTTATAAACCGCCATTTTTGTTCGATGGATTCATAGTTTGTATAAAAAAAGTGTATAAAAGAACAAAATGGCTAAATAAAAAACCATGTTTTATAAAAAAAGAACTTTAGAACAATACTAAATTTAGTTCCTTTAGGATAGAGAAGCGATTGGAATGGATATAAAAAACGCATATTTCCTTAAGGATTTCCTTGAAAAAATTCCACACTTTTATTACGTAAAATCATCTTATTGACCAATTGGCTAGAAAACTATTGATCCTCTAATGAAGTTTCAACCATAGCGATTACATGAATTCAAAAAAGGGTCTGAAGCGGTTAGAAAGTATCGTAGAATATACGACACGTAGCTAATCTTCCAATAGATTAGTGCAATTTAATTTAACTAGCCATTGGATAGATGATAGGATACAAGTAGTAGCTTGTTTTATTGTTTTGACAGTTACATTTTTTCTAATAAGCTAAACCATAAGCCCATTTGACCTAAACCCTTTAACTTATCCAGCAAAACACTGCGCAAGCGGTTCTGCAACTAGGGTGCGTATCCATTATTAATACGACAAAAATAGAATGAATATTGGTTTTCAAAAAAAGTTTTACTTGTTTAATATTTATATAGCTAATGGATTTCTTTTAGTTATGATATTGTTTTGAATGTAATTATTATTTAATGGAATTTAGAAATAACAATATTCTACTATTTGCACCATCCATAAAGTGTTTAGCATGAGTCTCATGATTATAAACTATTGAACTATTTCTTGTTGGTTAAAGACGGAATGTTAAATCTCGGCTCTTAAAGTCATGGGAATAAAGGTAGGATTTTATCAGGAATAGCGGATGTTAGTATTCAAAAATACTCAAATTAGTGGCAATTATAAATATTTTAAAATAAAAATTGTGTAAACATAAAATTTCACCTAAAATACCGACCAATAAATTGAAATATACGACTTCCCCTTTTTTTTGAAGTTAATCAAGGTGAAAACAAAAAATGGAACAATAAATTATCAAAGCGATGGGAAGTTTTAAACAGGAAGCACATCTATTAATAATTTTGTTTTATAAGAAAACAATCCAAAAAAACAATCAATAAGTAATATTAGACAAATGTGTAATAATATCCACTTAGGATTTTTTTGGAATATTATACTTTCCTTTTTAGGAAATATATATTAATAAGGATTTTTTTATTATCGAACTCATCCATTTTAAAATGTTTCTGGGATTAGAAATTTGCAAATTAGATAATATAGCATTGAAAAAAAAAAGTTTTTATTAAGTTAATTTCAGTAAATAAAGAAAAGATGATTATAATTTGTAATATGTTGTAAATGCGAATAGAGGTCGATTTCTATAGAAAATCCCAATTTTAAAATTTGTGGAGTTTATATTGTTTATACATGTCAAGTAATTTTTTCAAAAAGGTTAATTAAGCTAATAGGGATAATTTCAATAGTGTTTTTTCGATATCTCATTAGTTTTCAAGTTAATAATACTAAAATGCTTCATTTGTTTCTATATCGGCTTTATAACATCTCCGAAGAATCTTTGGATTGATATATTCGCGGAACGGATAGCAAAGTCGTTTTGCCGGCTATTTGGTATCGAAATAGCTCGATATCATCTTCCTATCATTCACCGTTCAATAGATATCGGGAAAAGAAAGGATTTACAATTAAAAAACACATATTTCCACATTATAATCCTGAATATTGCCTCATTAAGAATTTATTGCTTTATATATATCAATCTACGTAGTACTTTTGCCCAATATGAACTTATAGTCGACATATACACCTTTTATCCGCCGAATAAATTAAGGAATCATACTTGACCTGTTTACGTGAACGAGTCGGATCTATATCAAAACAATTTATCAATGTCTCTTCTTGAAATTAAAATTTATCTTTTAAATTTACATAATCTTCCAATTGCTTACGTTTGATGTAAATAATCATACTGAAAGTGACTCATGAAATTCTCAAGAAAGAATCAAACAAAAGTATATAAAAGTAAAAGTCTGATGTGGATGCCATTTTTAGAATTCAAAATCATGTTCACAGCTGTTTAAATATTTTCCCAATTATTGAGGGCGTTTCAAAGGTAAGTTAGTGTTGATATCTTATTGAATGAAATTAATTTTAATAAAAAACAAGGTCAGATGTATTAGATGTTGTCGTCATTTTATAGGCGAATATTAAAAATAACTAAAATTAAAATAACAAGAACATAGGTATCACTTCAAGAGTGACTCAATATTACATATTTCTCATATTTTTTATAGAAGTTTTTTTATAAATTTTTATTAATAATGAAAATTATTTGATTAAGTATATCCTAAGACGAAAAGCGAAATAGGAGCCGCACTAGATGTAATAGATGGAATATTAACACCTGAATATCATAGAAGAACAAAAAAATGATTAAATTGAAAACTTTTATACAGTATTTGAATTATATGCAAAATATAACTTCTACTTTCTAGCAGGGATTTTTACGCCCTGCTTACAGAAGTGGTGGGATATATGTGTCGATTCTATTTGTTTTAATAATAAATAGTAAATATATAAAGAAATTCAGGAAACAAGTTCAAATAAATCAATGAAAAGTATAAAGTACCTATCATTCCAGGAAATGATCTTGCAGTATATACGGAAATTACATCAGATAAAACCTGAGATCTTATTTGGGTCTGGGCAATACATGTTTCACCTTCGCTATTTAATGTTATATAGTTAATAACATGTAACCAAAAAACTGCGATTTAACTAGTCAAAAATTATAGTGATAAATGCGTACAATTCAAGCGAGAAGAATGAGAATTTGATTTTGAACCTTCCATCCTTTCTGATGGAAAGATCATAAAATATGAAAAATATCCCTGGTTCGTTGTTCAAATCGAGTAGTAATGAAGCTGTTGCCACTGTATTTCCTACCAACATCCTTAAATGTCGATCTTTTTTTACAGCTTTATCAGCAGGGTGCATCCTGAAAAAATCACCGGGATGTATAACAAAATTTTTTTCTTCAGAGTCATTTTCAGAAACCAAAGAGTCCTCTAAGTTGCTATTAGAATCAAAAGACGGGTAACTTGACCCATCCTCCACTACTTTATGTCTAACCAAATCAATGTCCTGCGAACCATCGCTTGAAGTTAGACTTGCCATAACTGTGAAGAAGCTGATGTTTAATGTCCTAGTAACAATTTATATTTTTAATTAATGTCAATTTTTGGTTCCATCAAAAAAATAATATTAGAAACTAGTAATGGAAAATTTAGCAATTAGATCTGCCTCAATAGCATACCTAGGATCAACTTGATTATTGTTTTGATCATATACATTTAGTTTTAAAATTGGGGGAGGAGTACATGGCCTGCGATCCTAATCAATCAATTTATAATTAAAAATGAAATCTATTTATTTTGATATTCTGTATAGGTACCTTATTACCAAAACCACACATCCTTGCTCTAATAGGCTGTTGTACAATTTCCAGTTTGTAGATATAATTATTTCTACGTAAAGTTAAAAGGAGATAAAAAATGTGCAATGGAATGATTGTTGAATTTTCAAAATAAAAAGAAGGCGAAAACTTGTGAGTTGATAATTAAAGGGTATTTATGGGGAAAAGGATAAAAAAAAGCAAAAATTTACCAAATATGAAAAAGGATATATACATTTGAAGGAATGTAAAGTAATAATAACAAGTGTTGATAATAATTTGTATGTAAAAACGTACTTATTTTGAATTGTATTCAGAAAATCGCTTAAATCGCTTCTTTCAGGGAAAGCTTCCTTCAGATTACTAAGCATCATTTTCGGTATCTTAAAAAGAACTAAGAATTATATGCGCCGAGGAATTCTGAAGGAAGGGAAATGGTGATTTGTGAGAGCTAGTTTTTTCTTCAATTAAATTAAGGCATAAATTTTAAATGATCCTAAATATGGGAGGATTTAAAAAAAAATTTAAAAAAAAAACAAATCTACCTTTACTTGGAATAAGTCTAGTTCTAATAATATAAGCAATAAATCTATGTATTTGACAAGGCGCTCTAATGTCGGGGGAAAGACTAACCAGTATACACTTAAAAAAGACAAACCAAAATACAAGTGAAATATAATGAAATTATAAAAGGGTAATGATGCGGCTTTATATAAATCAATAGAAAGTTTATATGCTCTTGTAATTCAGGGTACTTGAGATTTATGGTGAGCAATTTTTTTTTCAGCTTTAAAAAGCAAACAATTTTTGATCTTGATAAAAATGGTCTTAGTATGACAAACTTAAATACTTGTCCGTAAATAGACACATGCATTGAATTTATCCTAAACTAGAAGAGCATATTTGTTATAAATACTGAGCTACACATATGGTAATCTTTATCAAATTTTGTATCACTAAAATAAAATGTTGTTTTCAATAACGAGAGAAGCATAATAAGCAAAAACCATTGATTATTTGTAACTAATTACATAATAAAAATTCATTTCATGAAATTCCAAATTTTATAAGTTGGGACCTAACTATTATTGCGAAAAATTATGACCAAATTTAGGATATTCATGGAGTTGATAGTAATAATTAGACTAAAGATGATAACAAGTATTGGTTATTGGATATAAATAACCAATTGAATGGTTTAAAAGTTAAAAATTGCAACGTCAATTGCTAGTTCGGGGGATTTCTTAATAAGCCAGAAGTTTAATTTATTTCTATAATCCCATGATCACCAATTTGGATTGTTATTGTCGAATGGTACTAAATAGGCACCTTTTTATAATTAATTAGCGAATTTTTATATTTTTTATTAATAAACGAAATACTTTACGATCAATACCACTAAGAACAATCAGTACTCGTCTTGGTTAATGAAACAAAGAACATAATTTAGACCAATGAATATTCTTGAAAAAATGTACAGTACCTTTGAATGGAACGAATAAAATTAACAGATACGATAGTGTTGTATGACATGTAACCTAGAGACCATAAGAATCCAGAAACTCTCAATATACACCTTGATCCCAAGAGGAAAATCGAGATTTCATGCTGAGTCATGCAGGTTAATTTTCTCGGACTAACGGGATAAAAAATGTTTTAGTTATTTCTCTGCTCTTATATTTTTGTGAAATCTATAAAAAAAATAGTGGAGATTTTTGATGAGGAGTTTTATTATTATTGACAAAAAATTCTTGTTTAATACCTATTAGATGTTAGTGACTTTAAAAAAGAATATATTATCGGAATCCTGATGAATTAAATTGCAGCTAAAATATTAGCTCAATATAATAGTGTCATTGAAAAATCCATTTTTAATAGAGACTTGGTAGCGAATTGGTAAGTTGAATTTGTATCCTGATTCAAGCTACAAGAAACCAGAACTTATTCCAATGATCTGCTTTAATTAAAAAAACGAGGTCAAGTAAATTTTTAGTCTCCATTCTCTACTTATGCAAAATATATGATTATGTATAGCCAAAATAACTTTCTAGTTTATAATCTCCAAATTCAAGACAGAGCACCAAAAATTATTGGTGAATGTAATGTCTCTGATTAATATAAGTTAAATTGAATGCAAAGCTGATGAATATTAAATATATATAACTCAACTTCTTTAATTCTCTATTGTTGAGAATAAAAAATAAGCAGCAATAAGCCGCATCTATAATATAATTTTAACAAGTTCATGTTTCTACATGAGTTATATTAAATTATTAATCAACATGTAATTAGCAGCATGTTTACCGAATAAAAAAGCTAGCTGTAAGGTGCCATTAGTAATTTATAGCTAATTTAAGTATTTAAAAAAAGACTTATCTATAAATCTTACTTGAACCGAATACTCGGATCTTTAAATTTTTTAAAAAGATTGCTATGTTTGGTTATCAATATTGTGGCGCCACTTTTTTTTGCTTATTAATTTAATTCGTAATGTATAGTTCAGGGAAATACCAACCGAACTTTTTTTTTCTTCCAGAAAGACGAGGTGTTCTGGGGAGGAAAATTATGAAATCATCTGAATTTGAAAAAAATACGCCACTTTTATTGGAATAAAATATGTTTGAAATACAAATTTGATATTGGCTTGAAAAGTAATCAATCTTGAGTGGCTTAGACCTTTATAGCCCCGTCTTTAAGATATTAATCGATAAGAAAGGAATCTAATGTCTATTTTTTTGCTTTTAATAATGAAATAATTTAAATGCAAAGCCGCTGAAAATTATATTTATCTGCTATTTCAAAATAAGTTGTGTACTTGAGAGATTATTTAAAGACCAAGTGCATAAAAATTTCTCTACTGGACTTTTCTTAATAGTGAGGGTTAAAAAAGAGGTGATTATGTTTGAAACGTAAAACAATATCAATTAGGTAAAATACTTATTTTTTCAATAAATTTATCAAAAAATTCCTCTATTCTTTTTGCATAAATTCACATCAAGAAAGGAATGATGGTATCGGCATTTATTGTGAGTTACATACTGGAGGTAGAAAGTAAAAAGTAGGAAACCCAAGGTACAAATCTCAACTTTTAATGTTAATCTCTAGCGATTTCCCTTTTGTTATAATAGCACAATCGCTTTTTTTATTAATAAGATTTACTTAGTTATTTATGAAAAGGACAGCACTCAATTATTCATATTTAATGGATCTTTTTATTAAAGTTTTAACTTCACCCAGTATTAACAACTTTTAGATTCATTTGATAATCTCATTCTGGAAATCTGAAGATCAAAAGTCAAAACCAAAACACCCTATCAGCTAAATGACCAAATTTACCATTCATTTATCCCGAAATATGTACTCTAAAATCTGCATCCTCATATAAGTATTTTTAAAAGGGATATTCTAATCAAATATTCTATATATTTTTTTGGATATTCAAGTTATAATACAAATTATTCTCTGTTAATTTACACATCTAGTAAAAATAACATCAGTAAGGTATATGGATACTGGTTTTTAAACCCGATCGCCTATAGTTGGAGTGTTTTATTTACCTTTTTTTGGTTTATTTATCTCCCCAATGGAAAAAATATGATCATGCTGTGTCTGATTGTATGTATATAGCAACTGCCTTTCTTTTTTTAAAATACTTTCCGACTCCTCATAATTTAGCATTTTAACCATATGATCATGCTGTTGATATTATTTAATTGAAATTCGAAATTAACCAATATCCTACATTTTTATCAATAGTAAAGATAAAACAGTTATTAACTTCTAGAATTTGTAGGAAAATATTAAAATGGGTTTTAAATATCTATGTTTTAAAGTTACAAGATAAATTCCCGTCAAAAGTATAGAAGTGACTTAAGTCATTTTAAGACATCTCGCCTCATGTGTACAAGTAAATAGCAATCATAATATAAATAATAATAATAAATCCTAAATATTTTACTTTAAAAAATCAAAGATCAAGAGATAAATAAAAAAAGTATATGTTCTGTTTATAATCCTAACGTTTAATAGAATTTTCGTTTCAAAAATCTAGAAATCATAGTAGAAAAACTACTATTGAAAATGTATTTTGTTATTTTTGACTTAAAAAGCAGTTGTAATATCTTTTGAGAAAGTCACCCTATAGAGTGAGTATTTAAATCTCAAGTTTAAATATAAACTGTTATTTTTTTGTCTTTTTTACTATCAACTGAGACATTATGTCAAAATTGGTAGGGATTATGGTGTTTTCGAACTTTGTGCCTATTTATGGCAGTATTTAATTAATTTATTTTTTAACACTGTAAAAAAAACATAATTCCATTCTAGCTTGAAGTAAAATGGCTTCCTATATTTAAATATACCTCGGATATTTACAACATATAATGTATAGTTGGACCCGATCAAGATAAATGTTTTTGTCTAATTTAAACTATGAAAATATTTCAAATATTCATTACCGAAGAGTTTAGAATATGCGTTCCTTCTCTTGAAAATAATATCCGATACTATGGATAGAGAGAGTGAAATTTTTAGTTTGATGCATTATTAAATCAATTTTTTCACGATTGAAGATACAAAGATAGTTTTAAATTGGGACCAAACAAAAATCTTGAAAATATGACTAGACATGATTATCCTCAGATAATTAGATACTCTAATGATTCATTCAAATAGAGGTGATTGATATATTTCAAATGAGAGTTAAAAGAATTTTATTTTAGAGCGCCTGTTATTGTGGATCGGGGTTAATGAGGTAGATCATATTTTTTTCAATGGTAAAACCTTTTTTTTATCACGGAATTTTTCGGTAAAGCCTTTTATTAGTTAGAAAGATCTTCATTTGGTTTTTTTATAGTATTTTTCGAGTATAATATTTTCACAATTGAAAAAATTTAGCTCAAACTTCAATTCTGAACTGGTAAAACAATGGTGCCAACTCATTTTATGTCAAAAAATTCTTTTTCAGGACTTTTAAATTACAGAAAATTTGATCTAATATTTTCATTATTTCGTTTCCGGGTTGAAAAAATGATACCTTTCTACATAATGCGCTTTTTAAATCTGAATTCAAACCTGAGTTTTCACTGGCAAAAAATTAGGTGAAATTCTCTTAGACAAATTGGAAATTAGACCTTCAGTCACGTTGTCATAAATTCATATATTATCATAAGTAAAGTGATAAATTTTTTATTCAAAAATACAATAAGTTAAACAAATCATAAATGCCGTCTGGTTTTCTGTCAACATATGGGAAATTGTATTAATGAACAGATGCCTTTCTATTAAATTTTCCTATCTTCCTAATTTGGAAATATGGTGCTAAGATAAACTATAACCCATTGGGTATTACAGAACCAGAATTACAAAAGAAATTTTCTATTGTCGAAAAGTGGAAATGTGGGAATTTTATTCACGCTAGGATGCTTTTCTAGCTTTATTGGTTTAAAGGTAATATAGATTGATATTATACCAATAGCTTTAAGAAAAATATAATCTGATTTTGAAAAGCACACCCATATTATATGGGTAAATATTTTCGAAAGGCTTTTTTTTGTGCCACAGAGTTTTTTTTTTTCGACAACCTCATTAAAACCCTATTGAAAACAAGAAAGAATCGCGTAAAAAAATATACAATTCATAATTTAATGGACCCCTCATTAAGCTATCGGCTGCTTACCTTCGGGAAAAGGGTGAAGTTGTGAAAAGACACCTCTCAAATCTATTTTCGCCACATTCCTAAATTATAAATAAATTTACACAGCCATTTGTAAACTATTGGTCAGTCCTTAATTCATATTTAAAAATGTTTTTCCATTGGTTACATTGAGATATCAAAACATAATTAACCTACTAGATTGTATATTCAAATTTAGTCAATTACACAAGGGATGAAAAAAAATCTAGTCTCGGAAAGAACATCACATAGCTTTTAAAAAACGTATAATTGTGAATGGCTTTGGACATTGTCGAATAGAAATTTAAAATTTCCAAATAAAGATTATGCAATTTTTGGACTCGAAAATTGTTATCCTTTTCAAGGTTGGATTTACAAAAATGGCCATAATTTTTTGGTCAATGCAAACGATTGATCAAGGATTGAATTTATAATCGGACTAATTTTCATTATTTACCGAATGGAATATGTTAAATATCACGAATTAACATTCAATGCATTTTTGGTCCCGGAAAGGGCTATTAGGCAATATTGCTTTCAAAAAGAATCTTAGTATTATTGCGCTACATATATTGAAAGGATAATGACGATTCTAAATTTTAATGAGTTAATGATGTGACGTTAATCGTCGAATCAATTTGCGTGCAAATCTATTTATAAAAATTATGGGTAGTTTGATGTTCTTGAGGGTGGATTTTGTTCTTTCAAAGTTTTATATATTTCTTTATTTGGAAACATTTTATTAAAATTTTTAATTTTTATTGGGTGGAAGACCGAAGATAGCTATAGTATAGTAGATATTGAGATAGTCGGTGATAGCTTATTTCAGCAAAAAAAATTGCTTGTAATTTATAAAAAAAACATTTATATATATATATATATATATATAAACCAACCATAGACTAATCTGATATTTTCAGTATATTTTATTACCGCTTTTTGGCTAGTAAATATCGAAATTCTGAATAAGATTGCCCATATTCTCCTTTTTGGGAAGATCACCACTAATTTGTTTATTTTTCAAACGCTCTTTTGGGTTTCAGGACTATTGGTTTATTTTCCATTTAATTACTATTCAAACAGTTATTTTTTATGATTTCTATTATATTTACGAATAGAAAGTGCTTTTTACCCAAATTAGCATATTTTTATTTGTAGCTCAATATTTCATCTTATGAGACCAAAAAGTAGTTGAAATTTAATAGTTCTGCAATCACGTAGTTTCTATTTTTAATAGGTGTCGTTAATGAGGAAGTATTTCCAATGACCCATAGGAATTTCCATTACTTTTCCATCGTAAATTTTCGGAAATTTTCTTTTTTGAAAAATATATATTTTAAGATATCAGGGCTATTGGTCTGTTACCACCTCTCGAACTTTTTCTTCTTATCATTACGCATAACTAATATGATTCTAACAAATGAAATTAAGCCATTTTTTAAAATTATACATGATGATAATTTAAATCTTCATTTCTATTTTTGCTAAAAAATTATACTAAACTTCAGCACTTCATTTGGTAGTATACCAATAAATCTGACTCCGTATTTAAACGAAATTCCTAGATAATAAATTCCAAGATGGTTTTTTTTTACACTAATTAGAAGGTATAAAATTGGATGAAATAGTAATGAGTATGTCACTTGAGGAAGTGGCATTAGGTGGAATAGGATTGGATCAAATTTCATGTTTCCAATTTAATCCAGCCTTATTAATTATCGAGTTTATTGGCTTAAAATGTAAAACAATATATCTATATAGCTGTAATGTAGACAACCAATGATGATTGTAGTAAAAAAAGTATTTTAAAAAGAAATGCTATTTATAAACACTTGCCATTATATTTTCCTTTTTATTTCTATAGGCCGAAAAAAAATTTCTGTGATCTAATTATGAAAATGGTTTTTGATTAAGTATTTAAAAATAAGAATTCACATCAAATTATCAAAATTGTCATTATAAGATTATAACGGCGCAACAATTTCCCGAAATCGAAATTTTAACTGATTATGGCAATTTAAAAGTATTGTGAAAAACTGGAGCATATCTTGTTTGAGACTATTTTATACGCAAATTAAAAATGGCATTTCCAGTTTTACCACTAAATCATAAAAATTGATATCCCACCTTTCACAAACCCCTTAAGACCACCCCTAATTTTTTTTTTGAGAATGTAGTGATGTGCACTACCGCTAAATATTAGCTGCTTTCAGAATATTGCACAAATCCGATTAGATAAAAACCGCATCTATTTAAATTAAGTATTTTACTTTTCCAGTTTGAAACATCAGAGAATATCGATAATAAAAACGAATTATTTTTCAAAAAGCTTTAGAAAAACCGGAGAACTAGAAGTTTTGAAAAAGTAGCTAATGGCCTACTCGAAATCTATAAATAATTTATGCCAGTTTACTCAATAGTTTGCTCAATAGGAGAGTTTTGCATAGCCCACTAACTGTTAGATCTGTATATGCATTATGGGTTGAAAGGGATTGACTTTTTATTTTTAAAAACTAGATATAACCAATTAACTTTATTTATCCAAATGGATTGCTCAAGATAGAATAAATATAGTCATAAAATGATGTCACAATTCACTTTAGCATTTTTTTTATTGTTACTAAAATTTAATAACTTTTATTCACAAAAAAAATTTTAATCTTATTTTTTGATTTTCAATTGTAGATTATAAATATTTAATATAACCAATTCCATTAATTTTCTTGTCTGATTTGAGCCTTCTTTTCTTTAATCAATACTTAGTATTTGCATAAAAGGCAATTTGATAAGATTAAAAAGTATTTTTTTATGAGAACAGAATAGGTTAGAGTTTATTTATTTTAATTTTATTCAGGTAAGTTTAAAAATTTCTGAATGGTGAACTGTTATAATATTTTTATTTTGGTTTTTGGCAGAATTTTTTTTCGCATTGCAACTATAGAGTTAAAGAGGTATCATGAAACACTTGAAAACTTTTCGAGTGGCATAAATTAAACCAGTGATCTTTCCAAATTCAATAAATGGGGTTTAAGTAATATTCTTCATTCAAAAAAACTACAGTCAGATAGAGTAATATTTTGAAAATAAAGGATAGTTTGAAGACAGTAAAAGATGTTGAAAGTAGGGTTCGGCGATTAATCGGTTTTAAGCTCTGGAAGATCATCGATTAAATTTTTTTAGCAATATAAATTTCTATTATATAATAGTTCAGGTACTTTAATATTAAAATTTCCTAAATAGGATATTTTTTATATTTCATACTCCTTTTTATATATAAACTATTGGTTAAAATATGTAGTAGTTCCATTTGGGAATAAAAATATAAAAATGTTCCTACGAATTTATGCAATGTCTCTTTTTATATTATTTTCAAAATATAGCCAACCGCAACTGTGTTTTTGGAATTCAATTTTTCAACATCCAATAGGTTTACTTATTTCATCTTTTTTTTTTAACGCAGAAACTTATTTCACCTTAATGATATTTTCAAATTAGAAAATACGCGGTTGTTTACTAGAAAGGTTGATTACCAAAAAGACTGTCCAATAAAACGATTTATCGAGTAACGAAAAAAAAATTCGATTAAAAATCCAAAACCCGTTTTGTTCGATTAATCGACTAATAGAAAAAAATTCCGATCCCTAGTTGAAATGGGTCATTTTTTGGCGTATAAATGGTCTGTTTTATCAGTTACGAATTTTTTTCAAGTAAACCTCTGATATTTTGAAATTAAAAAAAATACTGGGTTTCCAACTGTGTTAAAAATAAAAAAGGATTTTACCTTTTTGAATAAGTAATAACAAAATAAAACTATTATTAATAAATATCAATTTATTTCTGTTCTAAATAATACCTAGTAACAATCGATTTAAGAGGATAGCTCCTCGCTTTAATCACTCAGCTCATGCAGAAATATAATCGGTCTATATTATGTAACAAAATTTAAATGCGTTTGGTTTTTTTAACAAATAGAAATTGTTTAAAATTATCCTTTATCCACCGCTTAGTGAAAATTAACTTTTTTTGTGGCAGAGAGCTTTCCCAAAGTATACGAAAACAGTTTTGATTTCGTAAAAATATATTTTGATGTTTTTTTTTCCCAAAACTCCAAACTATTGGAATCTTGATTTAACAAACAAGCATTTTCTTTCAAATAAGAAATGGTTTAACTTTAAAATGTAATGTTCTTTAAAAGATCATGAGTCACTTAAGAGAAAATTACGTAAACTTCCAACTTCATCTGTTATGGGCTGACAACATCGGATCGGAAAGTTCTCTGAGTACGAAGCGCAATTGAAAAGGGTATCATTCCTTTGATCCGTAACTTCTATTTCGCTGTTGGGTATGTTCGGAAAAGGATATTCAATCCTTTCAGAATCCAATAAAGAAAATGATTTTTAAAAAGGATAGTTGAGATCAATTTAATTATTGAGAAAAGTTATTTTGGGTGTTACGGATTGCAAATTATACTTCTTTGTATATAATAAAGGTATAGAGTGTCACTAAAATAACAACAGCTTTTACACCCATCGGGCTAAATACATATCCGAAATCCATCAATATTAATCTCATAGTTGGGGCTAAATATTATTCTAACAGAAAACCCTAATTTTTTCGGAAATCGGCTTAGAATATTTATCGCTAAATCTAACCTAATATATGTATTTAGTAATCAAAGTAAAAAAATAATGGATTTAATGTTATATTATACATCTTAGGCTAAAAAATATACCAAATTCTGATCTTTAACGCTTCAACCCCCTGAGCGCATCACCGTTTTAGTTTAACAGTTATAAATTCCAAAAAAAATAAAAAAATAAAAACATTCAAATCAATCATTCATTCAATAAAATAAAAACTTTTACTGGTTCTAAAAAACATTGAACATTTTATTTAGCTTTGCATTATTTTAGCTGGATAATTTTTTTTTCCATGGAATGAGTCATTGATGTTAAAAATTAATCTCTGAAATCGCAAATTCTACCATTTAATTTTGTTTTTAGTATAGAGGAAATAAACCCTATGCCCGCCGGAGTTTCGCTACCCGTTCATATCCGAAGGTATATTATTATTCTAAAGAGAATGGATATTTTTTGAGCTTGATATCTTAGCTGAAAAAGAAAATAATCTACCCTCAAACATAAAACCCCACAAGTAATATTAACAGTATTCTTCCATAGTATATTAAAAAAAAATAGCTTATCGATTTACTCAAAACTTTTCTGGGAAAAAATGGTTATCGTTAGGTTTTTTTCTGTCCAGTATTATCGAAAAAAGAATTCAAGATATGTTAATGCTTTTTTTTTTTGGTTTATTCCACTTAATTAAAAAAGAATCATTAATTATGCGGCAAAACACATATCTATGTACATTTTCTTTATAAAAGTGCGTAATAAAAAAAGGACTTCCATTTAAACATTTTATATGTAGTAAGCTGAAATAACTTTATTTATTATATTTATTAGAGGGTTAAATATTATTATTGCAATTTTCAAAGCCCCGTTTTATGAACCTACCTTATTGGTATTATTAAAACCAATTTTTATACTCTTTTTTTTCAAAAAAAAAGGTTAAAAATCGCTGTATCAAGAAATGTGGTTTCTTTTTTCATAAACTCAGTACTATAAAATAATTTTCAATCCTATAAAAATCTTCTGATTTATCCTTTTTGTGGTATTCTGGAGTAAAGAATGGTATTGATATAATGAAGCTTTAATTGCATAATAGCTTAATGATTACTTATAAGTGAACCGCATTTGCTCAATTTAAATTCATATATATATATATATATATTATGTTTAATTTCATTAAATACCTAATATGTACAATAACGTGTTTGTACACTTATCTATTTTTTTTTGTATAAAAAATGTTTGGATGTATTCAATGTGCAAATGATATTATCATCACGATTTTAATAGTGAGGACTGATGATTTTTGGAATTTATAAGAAAACTAGTCATCTAAAACCAATAAAAACTTTATTGGGTTAGAAACGTATATGCAGACGTGGCTTGAACGCTCGCTTATTTTCGTTAAAAAAAACATTCATCGATTTAAATTACGCTTAATATCTACATCTGCACCAATTCTATTTTATGGCAATCTTTTATATAAAAGGCTGAAAATATGAAAAATATGTGTCTATGTTGAATTGTATTTTTTAAAACTCAAAAAAGTAAGGTTGTGTAAGTAAATTGTGAGGACATGGGTTTTTACCATCATTAAAAAAATCCCCTAATTTTTTTTATCAAGAGCTAATATAATTCACCATAACTAAGCTTTATCCGACTAGCATATTTTTTTCTACCAAAACTTCATTTCATCGTGGCTTGAGGGTAGATATAAATGAAAAAAATAGTGCTTGGTGTATGAAGTTAAATTTTTAGGCCAATGTTTTAAGAGTCTTTTTGGTACCAATATTTCAACACATTCGCTTTTTTTCAAAAATAACGTTGTTAACTTTCATTGAATTTGGTTTATTTTTAAAAAAAAAAAAAAATTGAATTTTTTATCTTTTCTTTATTAATTTTTAAATCGATGGTAAAACATATTCAACATAGTGGGAATGACCATTTAAGCACCTATCTTATATTCGGAATGAATATTGATTTGTCGATTCTTTAATAGACGTAAAACTGTCTCGCACCTTTGAGATTTTGGGATTTTCTTGTTTTTAGCTATGCCTACCTTGTTCACTTGAATTTTTTGTTAATTTTTGAGAATGTTATTCTAAATATTATAGAAGAAAAAAAGCTTATTTAAATATCGACTTTATATATTAATAATAGAAAAAATAATTATGTGAAAATATGTTTTATCACCATCCCAAATTTTTTTATTGAATTTAAAAATAAATTAGCCATAAAATAAAAAAATCAGTATTCCAAAAAAATTTAATGAATAAAACATCGGCAAAGATGTTTTTTAAAAAAAAATATGTTTCTAAGTTCTCCGAGATATATATTTTCACATTTTAAACCCTTGAATATTGAATCTTAATTAATTTTTATATGTGAAAGCAATGATTTATTCTTTTTGTACGGTATTTTTTTTTATAATCAGCTTTATATTTATATTTTAATGATTTAATAATTTTCTTAGTAATATGTAATATGTATTGCTCATCAGGTAAAAAAAACTATCAGTTTATAAAAAATAATCGTATTAATTAAATAACAATGAGTGGATATATTTCGCGTATATTCCTCGTTATAAAATGATCATATACATATACATATATACATCGATCTTTAGACATTTATAAAATTTGAATAGAAAAAATTAATTATGCCCGCTTATATGATGTTTTTTGTAATGATAATTAAAAATTTGATCTTTCTTTTTGGATTGATATCTTTTTACCACTAAAAAAATTGGAAACACTTAATTATTTTGTGTAAAAATTATATCCTCCATTTAGAATCTCTAGATTACCCAAAATAATATTTTTTTTTTAAAAAAAAAAAGAATAAATATTTATATTCACTATGTTTTCTTTCTGATATCCACCATTTTTCACAGATTTTAACCATAAAGTTTCATTTGGGAAAGGTTAATTGAAATCGTTTGGCTAAAGATGCTCTAAAAATTCTATTATTTATAAGATTTTTTTTTTTTCGTTCATTCGACTCACACCACATATATTTTATATTAATTAAAATTGTTAAAATAATAAAAACTTGTTTTGGACTTTTTTTTCTGTTTTATCAGTTAAATATCCCCACCCCTCATATCATCGCTTTTTATGAGTTTCGTTTTTATTTAATTGGGAAATGGTTAATTAATATTAAGCTATTTCTTTAATTACTTTTTGCTGAAATTTTTTAGTGAAGTTAAGTATGAAAATGGAAAATATCAGAAATCTACGAATATACAAAAAAAAATCCCACTGCGACTTTATCATGGCAGTCAAAAAATAATAATAAATCATTATTTCCACTAAGCACACTTTGATAGCTGTCTATTTTTAATGTCTTGCTTTAAATATTCCATGGGATTTATAAACTTTTTATAGAGAATATTTAAATATAATTTATAAATTAAATTGAATATAAATTTCGAATGAGAAAAAATACGGGTTATTTTCGATATAAATAAAATCAGAAAAAAATATTCTATCCACTTAATTGCACAAAAAAGTATTCTAGTAAAATTAGAGATACCTAGATCTAAAGTAAATTTTTATTACTTGCCTTTTTTCTATTAAAATCCACAATTAAAAGGATATTATAAAAAATTAAATTGGTATAAATTGGTAATTATTATTAGTTCAAATACCTTTTTTGCATGATATTGTAAAAATTCTTTGAACTCGGGGAACAATAAACAAAAAAATATTTTTTTTTATAAGATAATATTTTTATGAAGAGGTAAATATATGCACATAGCATTAAATTAGTATATTTTCTCTTTTATCCAAATTTATTAGCTAGTTATAAATACTAAAAATCGAATCTGCATCACTCTGAAGACTAAAAATGATTATGGTTGCTATTATTAATAAATTAATTATCACATTAAATACATTAATAATATGAATCAAATATTGAAAAATATATATGGCTATTTGGACTGAAAATATGAATTATATTTATTAACTTACTAAAAATATGAAAGCTGAAATTCTTTATTGTTAAAAAAAATTCGGATATATGAGAAAAAATTATAATAAGAGGAAAATTTGATTATAGCAAAAAGAATGAAAAAAATTTTCCGAAAATCTAAAAATAAATATTGATATTATTTCGTATTTTTTTGAAGAGCTTTGAAATATTTGAGAGGTTGTGGTGTAAATAGTTTTTATATTTTTCCTCAGAATTATTTGCAATTTTAAATTTATTTTACTTGTCTTTATTAATTACATGCCTTATTTTATCTTTATATGCATTTTTTCAATCTATTATATTAAAACCCGCTTGTTAATTAAAAATAACCGTTTATTTTTTTATAATTATAATAAAATTTAGAACTTAAAATAAATCTAATAATAATAATTAATTTTTGGGGGAGTTTTAAAATAAGCACAATAAAATATTAATGTTATTAAATTTAATATATATATATATATATATATATATATATATAATTTAATTAAACAATCTACCATTCAGTGTATCAAAAATAAACATCTTTAAAATTTTATTTATACCTATACCTATATTTTTATTTATATATATGCGTGTCTATGGATTTTAATACGAAATATTCAAAGCTTCAATAATTGATATAAATTATCTTAATCTCGGATAATTTTGATAGAATTAATTTATTTTTGTCATCGATATAAAAAATCTTTTATATTTTTTTTATTCAGGTTCTTCTTTTAAAATTAGGCCATATTTTTACTGTTTACGGGCCTGTAATAATCCTCATCTATCACAAATAATTGCTAAAATACTGATTACACACAGAATTTGCCCCAAAAACTTTAAATAAATATTAAAGAAATGTCAAAAAAAAATCGTATTCAATTTGCAAAAAAATTAGTAAATTTTATTTATAATACTGCGATATGTATAAGAGTGATATTTTTGTATATTAAACCGCTACTTTGTGTTAAACCCCATTGTTTTGATTTTAGAAATTCTGAAGGTAATTTTTTATACTTGATTGCAAAAATGATGTATATATTTTGAAATTATTTAAATTTATAATACCAGAAAATCGTGGGATTAAATAAAATTGGAGCTTATTTTATATGAATGTAAAAATAAAATTCAATATTAGTGAATTAATATATATATATATATATATTGATTTTTTTTAAACGTTGGAAGCATCAATTTTCAAAAATTTATTTCAACTGGATTTCGAGTCTCTTCAGTGTCTTACAATATAGACTATCAGTAATTTTATTAGTATCACAATAAATCATGGGTGTTTTTGTATTCTTTTTTTTTTGTTTATTCAAAAAAAAAATTTTCTATGAATAATGTAAAGATGAGTAAATAGGAATATCCTAAATTTTCGAAAAATATCCTGCTATTTTTGTCGGATTATACAGAATTTCTATTATAAAGAGTAAATCTTTATTTTGAAATATTTTGAAATATTTATTATTATTATTATTATTAGTTCTTTTTATTAATATAAACAGAAAAAATATTTAAAACTTTTTTTTTTAATATATCACGAACATATCTATATTTTGAAAAATGCACATTTTAAAAGAATCTAAAGATTAAATAAATCATAAAATAAACTCTAGTATTCCGCTAAAGCGTTTAAATTCACAAAAAAGTCTTTTTATAATCAAAAATATCACCAATTCACTTATAGAAATAACAATAAAATATATTAACCCCGAAAAAAGTAATTTTTTATAGTTATGAAGTATTTTTGTTTTTCATACAACATAAATGCAATAATTTTAGTTTAATAAAACGATATCTTTATATTTTAATTCTCATAATAAACTAAATTAATTTCAGATATTATGATTCTTTATGAAACCTGTATCGATTAAGATTTTAAAATTTTGTAATTTTTTTCTTTTCTGATGAAAAAAAAAAAAAAACCAAAATAAAAATTTATAAGGTGCAATGAGTATTTCAAAATGCTAATTTTTTTCTTGAAAAATAATTGGAAATGCTTTTAAGGTACTCTAAACAACCAAATAACTATTTTGCTTTTATTATAACCAAAATTAGATATAATCGATTCTTTTTTATTCGAAAATATCAATATATTTTTACGATTAAATAACAAATTTTAAAATTTGAAAATCAAATAAAGTTATATGGATTATTCTTGAAAAAAGGTGCTTTATTGAGTATTATCCTGTAGATTTTTTTACTGATATATTTTTAAAGTCAATAGTACTCATTTTATTAAAACGTTTTCACATTTTAACCAAAAAATCTGGAAAAAATATTTGCGATTTTACCGATAATTAACAATAATAAATCAAAATTTTCGTAAAACCCATCTTGTTTTTTCAAAAATCTACTGTTTAAATTCCCTATAACTTTTTCTAAATTGCTTAATTCGACGCTTGTTTAAACCAATTTTATTTATTTCTATAAATACCCAATTTACACCTAAAGTTTTATTTTTTGGACAAATAATTTTTTTAAAATAAATCATAATAAAGTTAATCTTTTTGATAAAATCTTCCAAAACACTAAAACACATCTTTAATTTTTTTTTAAATATTCATAAAAAATTGAAATATAATTTTATCATATTTTTTTATATCATATAGTTTTTCTTACTGTTAATAATAGTCGAATTTTTTTATAATCATAATTAAAAATAGCTAAAATATACGAGTGGGAATACTGAAAATCGTTACTAAATACATATATTAATGGTGAAAATATATTTATTTTTAAATATAACTCATATTTTGGTCGAATAATTGAGGATTTTTTTATCCACACAACCAATTTTCACTATTTCACACCCCCAATAATTTATGCATCCTTTTTTACCTTTGATTTATATAGAGTTTTCTTTAGGATATTCTATTTCATGAGTAATTAATACAAATTTATTTATTATTTATCTATTATTATGAAAAAGAATATGAATTAAAAATCTTTGAATAAATAATTTAGATTTAATAAAGATTATTTGGAAGTACCATTTTTTTTAATAATTCAGAATATTTTTTTTGATTTATCGATATATTTTTTAAAATTATATAGTTTTAAATTTGAAACTTAAAATGAAATAATTTTTCAAACAAAAAGGTTTTTTATATTGCGGGTTTATTTTATGGTAAAAAGGTTAAATAAAAAAAATTTATTTATGAAGTGTTATATGAGAGGTTTACATCGCATAAAATATTATATTTATGAAGATAATTGTATATAAAAACTGTTCCTATACTTTTAAATTACCCCTTTTAACATTTATTTCTCTTAAAATAAATGATAAAAGAATAACTGGTGTATAAAATATATATAATAAAATATATATAATAAAAAACAAAATTGATCATAAAAACTTCTCAAATAAATAAAAAAAAATACTGAGACCTGAAAAGTGTTATTTCTTACAAAAATACTTTTCTAGCTATAATTATTTAGTCTATATTGCAAAAAAAAAATCAATAGAAAGCCCCAAAAAATAAACTTGTTTTTAAACAAAAGATATAATCCTCCATTGAAATATCAAAAAAAAAATAATAATAATCATCGGTAAAGTATTTTTGAAGTTGGAAAAACAAAAAAATACTTTCTCCATCAACACATATATAGAGTTGGTCAGAAGAGGCCCTTAAATTTTGCTGATATATTTTAAATAAAAATATCAAAATATTCAATGTTTAAATTTTGTTTTTTTTCAGAATTATAAAAATAGAAGAAAACTTTATTCTGTATATAATTTTCTAAAGTAATATTTATTATTTTTATAAATATAAGCTATAAAAAAATAGAGATTTTTCTTTTATGGCCGAAATTATGCTTAATATTTTGGAATTAAAAATTGAAATTTTTTGTGGAATGTTAAAAAAATAATCAAGTATAAAACTGTGAATAAAAAGCCCCCCGATGGTAGAAAAGGTATTTTTTTAAAACACTAGAAAGGTACCAATCACTTAACTGATGCTATAGTGGCTTCAAAATTTATTTTAAATTTCCCTTATTTTTGGGAAATTTAAAAATCTGGCTTTCACTAAAAGAAAAATTTATAAATAATTGCATGGATAAGCAAAATAATTTTGCTATTGCAAAAAATCCTACGATTTTGAAATAAAATTTAGTTTTGAAAGCAATAAAAAAGAGTTTTTGTGGATAATTTTTTAAAAGTTTATAGAAATGCATATCCGGTCACTGGTATTATTAAAACGCAAAATATGCGGTAATATGTCATTTAAAAAATTCAATTAAAGTCAATCTCACACATAAGGATTTATTGATCAAGGAAAAATAATATCACCAATTTCGGAATTTTGTGAGAGATATTAATGTAAAGCGGAAATATTAATCAAAATCCATTTTAAAAATAAAAATTAATAAAATTCAAATAATAATAGAAATAGATGCGGATAAAAAATGGTTTAGAAAACAGTATAAATTTATTGAGACTTTTAAACATATAATTTAAAAATATAAGTGTAAGATATTGATAATCCCACAAAAAATAAAATAAAAAATAACCTAGTTCAAATAAAATTATATCCTCTAAATATAAATAGATAGAGATATTTTAATTAGAGGAAAAAAATCCAACTGACTAAAAATAAAGAGAGAATTATCGCTCTTTTTTTCAAAGAGCAAATATAACCGGGGAAAGGATATGCATCTGGAACAAAGTAATTTTCACTATCACAAATATTTAACACGTTCTATGTTAATAAGGAGAATATCCGCCAAATACACGTTCTTTAAAAAAGAACGAAGTAATTTTGGTAAATCCTTCGCCGTTTCATCAAAAGGCTTTGACAAAAAACAGAAGAAATAATTAAATGATAAATATGGACATCATTTTTGACTACAAGAAACTACTTGATCGCTTATAACAAAGTTTAAAAATATTATATCCTATATAAATCCGAAATTTCTATAAAAAAATATCATAAAACTTCCGTTAAAGCGAAAATTCTGAGAATTAGAAATACTCTCCGGATAAATAAAAAATAAATGTCTATATTCAATAACAACCAAGGAAAAAATTATTTAAAAGATTCTGTTCTCGTTTAGTTTAGAGGATGATATTTGGTTCTTTCACAAATAAACAGTCCTAAATACAGAGTTATGCATTTTTTTAAACTCCCTGAGCCCACTTAAAGAAACAAAATTAATTTAATATAGTAATATTTTAAATAAAAGAGTTCAATTTTTTATAATAAATAAAATAGAATAAGGATAATTTTAAACGCGAATACACAAATGTAACCCCAATTTTTTTTAACGAGATACATAAATAGTAGTAGAAAGTACGACTATATTAACTCTATAAATAAATCAACACAAAATATCAAATTATAATTCTTTGAAAATATAAAAACCTATATTCAAAATTTATTTATTAGCTTATCAATTGATATGCTTCCATTTTATCGCAAAATAAATATTATGTCGTTTCACTATGGGTATATAAAGATATTTATAATTCCTATTCATTTTATCTGTACAGTAAATATTTTTTTGCAGATTTTCCAAATAAAATTTTTATAAAGTTAGATGGATTTATCGGTTCAAAATTAGGTATATTCCACACACACACACACATATATATATATATATATATATATATATTTGCTTAATTAGATTTTCAAAAAAAAGAGGGAAATACTGGAGATCATAGGATTGAAAATTGAAAAACATGCAATTATTGAAAATTATGAAGTAAAAATAAACTAGACTTATTTCAAATCCATAAAAAAAAAATCCAATATATTCAAAACTAAGTATTATACCATAATACAAGGTTTTTTTTGATCTTAAATGGGTTTTATTTAAATATAAAGGATTTTATCCTGTAAATTAAATTATTAAATTATTAAATTAAGCAAAAAATTGGGATTTTTTTCAAATTAAATTAAAATACTGCCCATTCCTGCAGTAATAATTTTAACGATTTATTTCCGCTCGTGTTTTAAAGATAAATTAATGTAGAACATCAGAGAATGTTTAAATTTAATCTGTGTAATAACGAATTTAATTTTTATATGATTTATGCTTCTTTCTATTGATCTTATATTCCACAGAATATAATTTCCAAATATTTTTAAGAGAAATTAAAATTTAAATCTATTATATTAACTATTTTAACATATTTTAATTTATAATTTTTTATTGAAATTATAACAGGGTTTAACGCTGTGTTAAAAATTTATAAAATGTAATTAACAGTTAATAATATTAAAAAGTAGTTATATTTTAGCATTACCCCAATTGCCTTTTTCCTCATAAATTCTAGAAAAAATCACCCAAAAATAAAAAAATAGTAAAATAAGGGACTAATTAAACACTAAAAAATATCATTATTTCTATAAATGTTATTAAAAAAATTAATTCGTGTTTTAACCATGATATATATATAATATATATATTTATAATTTTTTGCTGATTGTAAGTTAATATTAAATTTAAATTTAATCAGTGTTTTGGAATACCGAGAATTGTATTCTTTTGGTATTCAAACAATCTATTCGAGTTATTTATTTTTAAATTTTCGAATTTTACAGCCCACTCTCCATTTTTTAAGGAGTAATGAAATCTATCCAATAAAAATATGATAAAAAATCCTTTTATATTATAAATTTTAGAAATATCATCACCCAAAAAACCCTTTTAGGGATAAATAAATTTATATTTCAAATTTTCAATAAAAGATGGCTCATTTATTAGATTTTTACAGCGGTAAAAAAATGACAAGTTAATAGAAACAAATATACTAATTTAACCCATTTTTCACTCCAATTTTTTAGTTTTAGGATAAAAATAATCCATATATGAGGTTATGAAATCATCTAAAATACAGTTCTAATTTATATTTACACTTACTCTCCATTTTAAGGAAAAAAAGCAACATATTTTTTTAATTAATATATTTTAAAAATAGGTATATGTGATATATAATTTTTTTACTAATATCAAATGAATTACAAACAAAAAATAAGAATTTTTTATACATGTGTTATTTTCAATAAATAAAGGCATTAAAATAACTCTCATTGCGCCCCACTAATTATGTATAAAAAACATTGAGATAACCTATAATTTATTTCTAATTATTCTACATAATTTTAACTATTATTTAATATTTTAGGTTAATATATATTTTTTAAAAAAATAAGATGGTTAGGGATCATTTCCCTAGAAAATAATTCTGCGATTACTTTTATTTATTTTTGAATTATGATTTGGATCTATTCTGACTTAAAAATATTATTTAGATTAATGAAGATAATTTCATCAAGAAATATATAATATACGTGACACTTGTTGTTGTATTGAAAAATTATTATTATAAAATATACCAATTTAGCTCGGCTTTTTATATTTTCCTATTGAATATATAATTTAACAGGAAGATAGGCTTAGATTTTGTTAAATACAACACAATTTTTTTTTAAAAAAATTTCAATTAAGCTTATCATTTCGGGTATAAATAAAGTATAATGGTCTATTAAAATATTGGTATTTTATTATTTGATATAAAAAATCGCAATAAAACTTTTTTATAATTTTCCAATTATCCTTATTTTATTTTAAATACTATTTTAATTGTGCAAATTTTAAGCACGGGATTGTATCGAATTTTTCAGATCATAAATATTTTGATGATTTCCGTTTTTAACATACACCAAAAAAAAGAAAATAAAAAGTTTATTATACCGGGTTTTCATTTTAATAGACCCTTTTCTCATTCCAATAGACATCTTTTTTTGGACCTGCGGGGTCATTCTTATAACCAATAAGAAAAAATATCTTATAAGCAATAATATATGTCATTATTGGTTAAAATCTAATCTTTTTTAAATATTATTATTTTTTGCTTTCTGATTGGTATAAATAATTATTTATTCCAATAATAACGCTTTTGATATTTTCATCAAGAAAATAACACCGCAAATCTAAAAAAAAGGGTCTATCGATATGAAAAACCCTGTAATAAGAAAAATAATATACATGGTAAAAAAGATTAGACTATTAAAACTTTAAAATGATAAGATATTCCGTTGTTAAAAAGAAAAACTTATGTACATTTGTAACTTTTATTAAGTGTAAAAGTATCCAGATGAGTTATTATTAGAAATTTATGTTTTTCAAATATATTAAATTAGGAAAATATATCAGTAAATATTGGGAATTAAACGAAAAACTGAAATTATTTTGCTTTTTTTTTGAAAGTCACCCAATTTAATATAGATTAGATAATAAACAATAAAATTTGAATATCTTTTTATTGGTGTTATTTTTAATTAAAATATCCAGAAAAAAAAAAATATATATATATATAATTGAATCGGTTACATATATTTGAATATTTAGTTTCATAATATAAATCGAATGTTTTTATTAGTCTCAAATTTATCAATTAGTTACAGTTTTATTTTTTTTGCTTTTCGCAGTTCAATATATATTTTATTTCACTGGATTTAAATAATAATTTGTAAGAAGTTTTTCAAAAATTTAAAATCATGTATTTTTGAGGGTTGAGATTATAAAATAAATTAGATATCAATTAAAAAACACCAATTATATTAAATAATGTAACAGAATTATCAATTCAATAAAACCCATAAAATAAATCTAATTCATAAGATTTTATTAGGAAATTGCTATTTTATCTATTTTCCTCCCTATAATTTTTTTATTTATAATTGGATTTATATAGTGGCTGCATCAAAGCTTTTTGGGGCTTTGTTTTTTCAATTATCTTTATTAATAAACATTTTTTTGGTTCCTTTACCAAAATTTTACTAATAAATGACAAGTTTATGCCATAACTGATACATAAATACATTAATTTTCTCATTAAAATTATTCTCTTATTCTCTTAGTAATATTTTTTTATCTTTCAATAGTAAAAAAAAAATCAAATTTCAAGTTGAAAATTTTTATGTAGAAATCTTATCTTGATAATGAAATCTTGGTCTACATTATTACTGACATAAACAAGGCGAAAAAGGAAAAACATTATCGTTACTTAAGTCACATTCATTTTTGTAAATTTTTTTCATAATTTGAAATAACTAGACGCTATTCAGAAATGTCTTATATCCCAAAGAAAGTTGTTTAAATTTTTTTCTCCTGTAGAAAGCTTTTAAAATTTCACATTTCAATAAATATTGATATAATTTTAATCATATTTATTAATTTATTTGTTCGTTTTTTTTACACCCCTAATATACTTAACCCATTGCATTTTTTGAAAATATGAGCTTGATATCTAAAATTTTTCCATATATTAAACATGTTACAAACCCGAAAAAAATTTTATTTATTTATTTTAAAGATATATTTTCTATGAAAAAAAGTAATATCTTCATTTTCCCAGTCAATCATGTATCTAAATTTTTAATTTTTTTCTAAGCGGATGTGGTACATTTTTTCCGGATTTATTAAATACGTTTATTAATTATATTTTTATTAATAAATTAATAAATTGTGTAATCAATAATTTTAAGTAACTTGAAACCCCTAAATAATTATTGGAAAAGTTTTTATTCGCATTAAAAGACCAAGAATTTCCATCAAAATCCATTTTCTTGACTTGTTGCGCAATAATAAATTTTCAATAAAACTTTTTAATAATTATTTAAAATAAATATTAACGAATCAGACATCCTTGGAATTTAATCAACCTTAGTTCAGAGGGGCGATAATAATTAATTTAATTAACAAATTATTAAATTAAATATTTAACATAAAATATTTTAAAAAATGTGATGCAAATAGTTTTTATAATTAATTTTAGTATAAAAAAATATTCAATGTTTATAAAAAATTCAATATAGTTATTTGAAAAATAGAGTTATTAATTCTCAAGTTTAAAATTAAATATCTAATGTTTTTTTTGTTAATAATTTAGTAGTAATAATTATTTTTATATACACAGCTAGTCTTTTCTTATATATTTTTACATATAATCTTTTTTGGTCGGGTACACACTTTTTAAATTCGAAATTTATAAGTTTAAAAAATTATAAAGTAAAAATCAAGACTGATAAAGCTCGCCAATTTCTATGAAAAAAAAAGAAATTTTCAATCAAACATTTTTGGTCATATTATATCTCTGAAAGGAGATATATAAGTGTTACCACCTTTATTGAAATAAAACCACTTATTGCACTGGTAGCCTAATAAAAAACGAAATTAAAAATCAGATCTAAAAATAGAAAATTTTCTAGTATAGAATAGTTAAGTGAATTCTTGATATCCTCCTCATTTTTTCTTTCGCAAAGTTACACTGCCAGCTAATTTCAAAAAAGAAGATTATATCAATTAAACTTAAAGGTTAAATATTTCTCAATCAAGATGAACGAAACCAACCCCATTAATGCAATTGATGGATTAAGCATGATTAATAATCGGTTTAATGCCTAGAAAACACAGATTCAAGAAGCTATTCTCCTAAACATCAATTCCAGAGAACTGATCAGTTTCAACACAATCAAATTGAAAACAAAAATACCAAACCCCCACACGTGATCCTTAAAGATACGATTTCTGATTTGATTTATTATCCCAAACTCTTAAAGGATATACATACTAGTCCAGGAAGACCACTTTACAGGTGCATTAATTTAATAAGAGAGAAAAAAAGGGCATATTTATGTCCTAAGGGTGATTCAGTAAATCAAACACCACCAACTTTAAATGACACAGCGCCAGTGGCGGCGAAGACGATTGTTTCGACATTCTACGGAGTGCAATCCACCTTGGAGAACATCACTGGTACATTTATTTCTATATCTATCAGAGGGTGATTAATAGTCTGTGAAGATAACACTCTGAGAACCAGGATATCAATTAATACTTAGATGTGAACGTTCTTATATCCGATAAAGCATCCAAAATCACCCGGTTAAGAAGAGAGTTGGCCTAAAAGACAATGGAGCTCCCGATTAAAGTCTCGAAACTCGCAAAGTATGTTGGTCTATCACTTTTTGAGTCAAAAAAAAAAAAAAAAAAAAAAAAAAAAAAAAAAATCG